>JAQQAE010000099.1:0-44132 GCA_029823295.1 Pseudamia nigra | reverse complement strand
GCCAGCCTTTGACCCCTGGTAATTATTATCTCCTGTAAACACAGAATGGCTTAACACAGTTTGTCCTGTATATCGCAGAATGCCCTTCACTACCTACACAATGTCAATATGTTAATCTGACGGAAACGCGATCATTCTCTCTCAAACTGAGTGTTACATTTATCCTGTGCTTTTATTACACGCTGTCAGGTTATTGGGAGTTCAAAGATATTATGTAGCACCAAGTAATAATTTCCTGAAAATGTTAGAATGCATGAATAAAGTAATTTTGATGCATAAAATATTGTGTTTTTTTTGTAAAATGTAAAGTGTATCATATTTATAGTAAAATAATACCAGACCACAATGTGAATTTGTACACAAATGTTGATTTTGGCCCTACCTCACAATGGTGAGGAATCCTTTAAAAATCTTGTGGATCCAGACAATGACCCAGATCACTCCCAGAATCTATTTGAATAGTCCCTCTGCTATTTCTGACCTATCCCCAAAAATGCATCCAAATTCATTCATAACTTTTTTGTTATGTTGTGAACATACAGATAAATAAATTACCACTGACAAAAACATAACTTCCTTGGCGGAGGTATTTATTAGAATACATGGTTGTGAGGGCAGCCTGTTAATTTCCCTTGTCTTCTTTCTTAGGACTGGTCCAGATACTGTAGTCTTAAACCAATCTGAGCCATCCAAAGAAAAGGAAAAGCAGGGTTTCTTCAGAGCAATAAAGAAGAAAAAGAAAAAATCACAGTTGGTGAGTTACATTGCATGTCAAGTCACTTTCGCAGAATAATTTAAACATTACTGAGGTCATTTTCAGCCATGTCTAAACACTGTTTCATGCACATATATACGTTTGGATGTCAGTTTCCTGCTTGTGAAGCTGTGTGTCCACCTAGATCTTCCTCTGCTTTCAAATGTTTTATGCTCTGCCCTGATTAGCACCTTGACTAAGAGATCCAATCACTTCTCCTTGTTGTTAATGTCATGTGCGTCATGTTTCCCTTTGCCATCGGTCATGTGCCTTTGTATTGCAGATGGACGTCCCTGAAGGAAGATCTCCTGTCATCAAGAAATGTCTTTTCCCTCTGTTTAGCCCAAAGAATAACATAAAGCGTAGTTCCTCTGTGAGAGTCCTCCCTGTAGTGTCCTCTCCCATGGTACATGCTGTTTTCTCTTATTCATCTCCACACCACCCATCTGACACTGCATGCATTGGTAGCTTCACATTGGATCAGATTTTTGATTCATTTCAATGTTTTGGTGTTTTATCTAACAAAAATACGTTATTTTGTGTTATTATCGATTGACTGTACCACTAGCCAGATCCAGCCTTGTAATAATCACAGTTGAATGACTTTTAACCAGAGGTGGGCTGTACTCCAGTACATTTACTCATTATATGTACAAGAGTATTTAAAAATGTATTTGTCAGAGTAGTTGTTTTACAGAATGTGTTTTACTCTCAATTACATTTGGCCACACATCTCAAGTTTTTACACTGACTTTGTTTTTAAACAGAGTGTGTTTGATCCAAATGATGATAAATGACAGTGATGTGCTGACAGTAGAAATCAACAAAGCAACAACGTAGGCATAATGAACTAAACATGAACTAGAGAAGCAACAAAATGAACAAAAATTCAAACAAATTAACAAAAATGAACAAATAAGTCAGTGTCACAAATGAACAAAATGTGAAAAATGAACAAGATTGAACAATATCGCCAATAAAATCAAACAAAAAGTACAACAAAACTAACAAAAATGATCAAATGGGGCAGTGGTGGCCTAGAGGCTAGAGAAGCGAGCTTATGACCTGAAGGAGACTGGAAGACCTGGAGACGGTCAAACGACCAGCCTCACCCTCACCACCACCGTGGGACCTTGAATGCTCCCCAGGAACGGCACAGTGGTTGCCCACTGCTCCTCAAGGATGAGTCAAATGCAGAGTCAATTACAAAAAGAATACAATAAGTCACAAATGGGCAGCAAAATGAGTAAAAGTTTGCAAACTGATTAAATAAACTAACAAAGATGAACAACATATCCAACAAAAATGAGCAAAAAAAATCAACAAAAATGATCAAAATAATGAAGCAAATAGACAAAAATAAACAATATAAAGAAAAATGAATATAATAAGCAAGACATTTTATAATAATCTCTGAGAGCACATTGTAAAGTTTTTTTTCTTGATTTTTGACAGTAAACACTTTATATTGTGGTCAACTGTAAGATAAATAATCTATTTATACACAATACATTAGGCTGTAATAAATTCCACATTGAGATAACTGACTTCTGAGTAGTTATTATATTTGTTTATTTTACTTGAATCACAATCATTTTAAAGTGACAATATTTTTACTTGAGTACTCTTTCTGTTTACTCTGCCCACCACCGCTCTTATAAGATCTAGATAAGATCATGAGATTTATTGAATACTCAATTGATCAGTTACTGTAGATGAACATTGATTTTTGCTTTAGTGAAAAGCAGCTCTGTTCAAACTTCTACCTGATCTTAAATCTCTGGATCTGACTGATCGTTTTTCTGTTCATCTGATTCTAATCAGTTGTCAGTGATTTATGCCTCAGTTCTAACAGCATGTTTCTGGTTTGAGATGAGGATGAGTGAGAGCACATGAGGATTTTGGAAGTCTGTTGTCTTTCTGCCTGGTTACGTCACTCAGAGCTTTACAGCTCTGGATCACACAGAAATATTTATTCACTGTCTGACATGAATCTGGACAGAGGTACTGACTCAGAAAATTTGAGTAAATATAAAAGTGACCACATCTTGTTATGTTCAACTGCCTGTACTCTCAGCGGTGGTAATTGTTAAAGATGAAACAGGTGTTCCTTCCCTTCACTTTTTTATTTATACATGACAGTTTGTTCAGATTCAGAGAGAGGGTTAGCACAAATAAACACAATCTGGTTCGAAGAAATCAGGCAGTCAGACTGAGACTCAGTGAAAGAGATACCAAGCCTTTAGAAATGACTGCTTACAGTGAGAGATGGCTGTCTCCTCTTTTCCTCAGATCAATAATGCTGGTCATTGATGCATGTTGTTAATTTTTCTTATAATCCAGTACTATCAAGACCAAACATTTCATATGTATTTTTTACAATGAGAAAGATCACTTATGGCAAAAGTAGTTCCACACAAACAAGGGCAACTGAAAACACCAAATGTGCTTAAACTGCATGAATGCACCATAAAACGTTTTCCTCTGACAAAGGTACACAAAGTACATTTCTTGTTGTCCTTCACATCACGTGGGCCTACATTAGTCATAAGTCTGAAAATGTAAGGCTGAATAGAATGTAACACCTGTCTGCAACATGTGACAGGTTCCCAGTGAGGGGGTGGACAGTGTCCTTCAGAAGGCATCCAGGTCCTCAGGTCACCAGAGCGGCCGCCACAGGACACGGGATAAGAGCCGAGACCGGGACCAAGAGCGAGACCGGGACAGGGACAAGGACTGGCCTCCTGAGAAACTGTCTGATTCACACTCCCCGGTAACTGTCTTCTATGTGTCTGTGTATGTGGATTAACACATTCATTTGGTTTATTTTAGTGATGGGAGGAAAAATAAAAGTTTATAAAACCTTTACCACACAAAACCATATTTTTTCATATGCATTATTGTAAAAGCAGGATTTTGCTAGTCCTAACTGGGCTTTTTTATAGTACTTTATAATGGAAATTTTATTTCTCAATAACAACGACAGTGAGGTGAGAAGAGGCATGATCAGTGTATTGTGTAACTTCATGACTAGATGCCACTAATATCATCCATTGCACCTTCAGCCCTGGGGTCCCCACTGGTGGGCACATTGTGTGTTATCTCTGACACATGACGGTATAGTGCAGGCTAGGCAGCACTGATTGAAACATGTAACGCATCAAAATGGGGGGGGGATTCAGTTACAAGACTATGACCAGCATTTTCAGTGAAATTAATCATAAATCCAGCTACATGCAAAAAAAAATGGGCAGAGCTGAAAATTCTGTATTTTTTGCTGCACTCTAGCTGAATTTGCTCTGAAACAGTACATTTGATAATGGTTCTGACACTTCTACATCAGTCTCACAGGTGTGAATTTCTGTGGAACCCAAATTTATTGAGAAAGATGCTGTTGTTTATGAAATATACTCGATTTATTCTGAGCATGTCATTTTCAGTTGGAAGGCTGAGAAAATTGCTCAACAGGTTAATAACCAACAACCAGCACCAAAACACAACATTTTTTATAAACTCTGCATAGTTTTGTGTAAAATTCATGATTTGTAAAGTAATAAAGCAGCATTTGAGAAAATGTCCTCATTTACTTATGTTTCACCACCAATTTTATTTGCATAACATGTTGCTACTGTGTGATATCTCTTCCAGAGTCAGCCCTTAAAGTCACTACGTAAACTCCTGCACCTTTCGTCGTCTTCGTCCAACCAGACAGCGCCCTCTGACATGCGCTACCAGCCACTGCCCAATCCAAACTCAGCTCCAGGTGGTTTCTCTGAGAGCCGCGGTCACTCAGGGGTCAGTACACCCCAACTAAAGAGCCGACAGTCGGCCTACCCGCTGCCCACTCAGCTGGAGCCTGGCTGGCACACGTCTGCCTTGGGCCGCCCGGAAGGCAACCCCTACCCGGAACAAATGAGCATCAAAGGCGGTCAGAATGGCCACGGATTCGGACGCCCCTCTCGGTCTCGAATGCCAAATCTGAACGACCTGAAAGAAACAGCTCTGTGACCCCCTCTACTCTCTGCTCCACTTCAGACTTTCCCTTGTTGTCCCTGCACCTTCTTTATATAACAGTACATCTGCTTAACACATAAACACCCAGATACCAAACCTAACGATTTAAACACTGCTTGCAAACAGGCCAAAAGCATAGGCCTTTTTATGTCTTAATTTTTTTAAAGCTTCCATGTTTGATAGACTTTATATTACTACTTATGTAATTCTGATTATAATTTGTACTATATAGTAAATATATTAAATTAAATATATATAAATGGATAGATAAAGTGTAGATTTTACGTAAGTATTTTTGTTTCTAATAAATAGAAATATCTAGTACATTCTATTCCATAGTATTTCCTTTAGACTATCTAAGGCATTTTAAACAGATGAAGTTTTCTCAGTTGTTACTATAGAGGTCAGTAATGTCAGTAATTTTGTGTTCACCTCACCCAGGATTGCAAATCTTGTCCAAGGTGTCTCACCTTTGAATGTGCTCTGTCATAAGGTTACAGATGCTGCTGAAGTACACTGTATGTCACACAAACAACATGAAGAAATCTTAAAAATGTCACTGTAGTGCAATTAATCTGACAATCTAAAAGGCTTTTATTTCAGAGTCCTTTGTTTTTTTTTTAGGATACTGTATTTAGATTTTTATTCTTTCAAAATGCAGCCATTTTAGTCCATGGTGCCATAAAGAGTCCAGACCTACATCGCCCTCTGTAGGATATAATGAAGCAATGCACTTACTGTTTTCTGATAACGTACTAATTCCTAGGCACTGACTAATAACTTGAAGTATTATCATCATCATGTAACACCTATTAAATCTATGGTCACATTTCAGTCATTTCCAGTGGAACTAATAATATAAATGTTTCCTGCAGGCTCTACTGATGGATTTTTAGTTGTTATGTAATTTAAAATTCACTAAAACACTGAAATGTTATACTATATACAGTGTGTAAAATAGAGAAATCCTTCAACAGTAAAACTTTGATACTTTGCACTGCTTTTAGTAAATGTTAAGGGTCCAGTCATTGGCGGAGAACATGTGGAGTTGGTGTTGAAGGATTTGATTCTGCCTGAGAATTTCCTACAAACAAGGCATAAGATTTCACAAAAAGCTGCCTCCTAGTGGCTCCACTCATTTAATAAGTGACAAAAATAGACAAATGATTTATTCTTTGTGTCACTTTCTTTCTTTACTCATTTTTACAGCAATTATAAAACAAAAGCCATCCTGTGTGTATCGGTGCATTACAAACCAGTTGAGCCACTCGGGGTCATTTTTTTGCAAAATTTCAGTGTGTGAGTGTTTCCCGTGGGACAAAAAGTGCCATGAAACTAACTTGGCAAAAGTGGGTCCTTTTTTTAATGTTGCACTTTGAATTTGTGTGAGGCAGCAATATTGCTATAACTCTGTAAATTCATCCTCACCTCCTCTTCATCATGTGCACAGTGTGTGAAGATTGAAAAGACTGAGCTGCAGGTACACAACCATGAGTGTACCGCATTGTGCATCTGTAAAGACTGTGCACACTCTGTACTTGACACCTTTCTCTCTCTCTCTTTGGATTCTTGTTTTGCTGAAGGAGCACCATGTATTATATTAATACTGATGTGTGACTACATGTTTGGTAATATTTATAACAGACGATGTTTATCAGCTGTTTAAATGAAATCAAGTATTAAGTTTGTGCTTTTATTACAGACACAAATTAGTAGCATAGTCAGTGTTTATCGGCTTTTTTTTTTTTCAACAGAGCATTTACATGAGAATATAAACCCACAAATGAATGCTTAACAATTTTAGAATATTCATGTTTACATATGTAACAGTGAATCTCAAATAAAACCAACTCCTTTGATTTGACTCTGAACTCGTACAGTTGTTTTTATTTAATCATATAGTGCTTAACAATTGTATTAGACCACCTACACTATCCAACATTATGACATGCTTCAATGTGGACTCTTTCCTTTTCTGTGAGTTCTTGACGTTTTACCATTTTGAACAGAACTAAGGAATTTCACTTTGAACATTCAACCACTAAAACTAATTGTTCTGTTCAGTAATTCAAGTGAATAAGCAATTTGGCATCTTAATTCAAAATAATAATGTGCTTTACTATTTTTTTTGGCTTTTTGATGAATATGTAAATTCAAAAATTCATGGATAACAGCAATAATTATGTTTCAGGATTGAAAATATCATTACGATTAAAGAGCTTGTGCATACTGGTGGATTAACTATTGCATTACCAATACTGTTCACTGAGGGCAGCTGTGGCATAAACTTTACATCAAGTGGTGGTCTAATAAATTTTGGAAGTACTCTAAAAATCTTGTTGCATTGAAAAAACATCTAATATTACAGATTTCTTTAAACTCTGGGCCAAATAGGTCAAGTATATTTAAACTTTGTTGCCAGATTTTATGGAAACCTGAACTTGTAACTTACTTTATCTTATCTAATTTCCCTCTTGATTTTCCTTTTTTATAAATTTCTGCACATATATCTCTCCCAATATGTATTTAGTTATTGAAATTTGTAAAATATGTGGATGGCAGTGGGTTTAAAACTAATTTTGTCATTGCATATGTTATGTTTAGTGATATAAACTCCTGACAAAAAAAGCGCATACAGGACACCAAACACTTTCACGTGCTCAGATTTCATTTACTTTGTATCTCACCAAGAAACACAACCACGTTACATGTCATGTCACAGTGACGTGATGCGTGTTCCTGTGCTGGACCTGAGTCTGTCTTTCACTAAGGGACAGGTTGCAGAGGACAAAGACGGACAGTTCTGCTCAGGCTCTTCAGCTGCACTTGTTCGTGCACATCAGCAGCTCCAGCCTCATGGCAATGCGGGTATGCCAGCCCAGCGGCAGCAGGCGGATGTACCGAGCCACAATGGGTGGTCTCAGCAGGTTCTGCACTGTGGAGGAGCGGTCAGAATTCCCATAGAACACCTGAGATGGTGTGAAGGGTAGATGAGTTAGAGAGTAGAAAGTTGCAATACCTTGAATAATGCAGGCGACATTTTATTTAGGTAACTGACATGTGTTTGCCTCCTACAAGGTCACATTAAATAGGGCACCCATTTTCAGCTCATGACCATAAAGATTCATCAGGAGTAATGTAAGGGTTTTTGGAGGATGTCCCAAAAATATCTGCTGTAATATCTTCATTTGTTTCTGTAAATGAATCCACATATGGTAACATTTTTACATTTTCCTTGTAAGCTGTTGTATAAGTCTGAATGCAATGACTTCTTGTGAAAGAGCAGTACTGTGTATATTGGTTTTCACAACATTAATAAAACCTAAGGAAATGCATCAAAAAAAGAGCAACATTATCAACAAATTTAACAAAACATGAACAACGCGATCAACAAAATGAACCAAATAATTAAAATATGTACAAAACAGTCAATAAACTGAACAAAATATTTTTAAATGACCAAAATAGTCAATGAAACTCATAAAAATGAACAAAATAATCCACAGGTTAAAAAATTATGAACAAAATAATCAAGAAAATGAACTAAATAATCTACAAATTGAGAAAACTAATCAACAAAATGAACAAAAAAATCAACAAAATGAACAAAAAGTTCAACAAAATGAACAAAATAATTAAGAAAATGAACAAAACAATCAACAGAGTAAACAAAAATATCAACAAAATGAACAAAAGAATTTACAAAATGAACAAAACAAACTACAAAATGAACAAAACAAAAATAAACTATGTTTGAGACAATCAACAAAATGAATATCATAATTTAAAAAAAATGAACAAAATAATGAAAACAAACAAAGGTGTAACCTGATAAAACAAGGCTCATGTTTCATACAGACCCTATAACTGGGGAAAATGTAGAAATAAAGTATAATTCATTGAAGGAAACTGTTAAGAGATGTTACATATTCATACATATTCAGAGGAATTGTTGCTGTCTGTAAATGCACATCACATTAATCTGTGCAGAGTTACAGTGAGAAGCAGTGGAAATGACAGGATGGGAGTGTTGTTTCTCTGAATTGTTGTTTGCCAAAAACCACAGACTGACCTTGATCTGCTGGACAAAAGCAGGGATGAGAGTCTGTTCAATTTATCTCCTTAGCAGATGAGCATGGACAAATCATGCCTGTGTGTGTATTCCTTGCTGTGTTTGATGCACACAACATCAAGTCATATTTGTCCTTGTTTCTTTCGAGAGAACATGTGGTGAGTTAATCCTGTGCAGGTCAGTGTTTCAGTTCCCTTCGTAAGCTCTGTGTTCCTGCAGAATGTGTGTTCTATGAGCAACGTAGAAAGTGCCACAGTGTATATTAAAGAAAATGTTTGAAGATACATATTTTGGGACACTTCTTCACTGTCAGGGTCTCGATGAAATTTAATTGAAGCAGCAGCAATGTCAAGGTTAGTGGAGAAAAATAAAATACTGGTCATTTTTATAGACATTTAAAAGTCACGATCTGCGCTGTTGCTTGCAATTCTGAGTGGGTTTAAATATTTCATGCATTGTTAGATTATTGCATCAACGCTCAGGAAATAGAACAAGTCTCATGTCGCTTCTTAATATTGCTGATGATGCAAAATTATGAGATAAAGTGTCTTACCCTGTTGTTTCCTGTCTGGTCTTTGTAATAGACCCAGTTGAGAGTTTCCTCACTGCGGTAGTGGATGCTGTATTTGGTGATCCACTCATCAGCGTCACAGCGTCCCTGGGTCAGGATACCAGACACCACAGCCACCTCTTTCAGGTCAATCTGGATCCACTGGAACTGGTCGTTGAATTTGGAGAGCCATGCACACCTAATGACAATTCATACAGATGCTTTCACATAATATTGAATGCTGCTGGTCGCTTGTTAGTGTGCACTGTAAACTGGAGAAGGTGTTATGAAGCCTTACCCAAAGCCCTGGTTGTTGAGACGAGCCTTGTTAGGGATCCATGAGGAGTACCAGCCAGTGTACTGGTCCTGATTGGAGCAGCTGATCTGGTCTGATGTGACAGATCCAGATTCAAACCCCAGAGCTCTGTGGTATGGGCATTCTGTGGAGGACAGGCGTTCACTTCAGTGTTGTACTGATGATGTCTTAGCGGATATCAAATAAAGTCAAATAAACAAGAAAATGAGTAAAAATGAAAGAACTACTGTACTCAGGAAAATGAGTAAGTATTAAGAAATGAACTAAGAAAATGAGTAAAATTGAACAACATAAAAAGGGAAACGAGTAAAAATGAACAAAATAATCAATAACAAGAGTAAAAACAAAAAAATCAAATAAATGACTAAAAATTAAGGAAATAATCAAGAAAATGAGTAAAATTGAATAAAATAATCAAAAAATTGGTAACAATCACAAAATATTATCAAGAAAACAACAGAATAACTAACAATAAGTAACAAAATGAGCAAAATATAGCAAACAATCTATATAAATGATCAAAAATGAAGAAAATAAACCACAAAATGAACAAAAAAATGAGCAAAATTGTGCCCAAAATAAACAAAAAGAAAATCAACAAAACTGAAGGGAAAAACCGATACAAGAAAAATGAACAGAACTGAGAAATTGAAGAAAAATATTAAACAATAACAAAAAACCTTAACAATCGCATTACTTTTGTAAACCTTTTTCTTTTTTATTTAAGGTTTTAAACTGTTTTTAGAGGGACAAATACAGATTTTTCAAATATGGAGGATGATCATTTTTTGCTATTTTTTTTATTTACTTGATTATTTTGTTCATTTTTGCTAAGGTGTTGCTTTGTTGTTGTCCACTGTTTTAGGCTGACAAAGTAGCAGTTTCATAATATGAAGCTGTCCTTTGTCATTTGGAAATAAGTATAAAATTGTGTAAAAGAAAAAAAACAGTCAGTGTAAAAATGACTCCTACTCTTTGATGTGTGGCCAAATGTAGCTGAACAGATGTACACTTTTTCATCACCAGTATAACTGAGTAAGAATAAAAGGTATTCTACTAACCTGTTACTCTCTGACGTACATTATTTCTGAAACAAAAACCCTGAAGCACATGAAACTGAATAAATATACTGTACTTGAGTACCACCCATTTCTGATTCCATGTTTATGATCAATGTTGGCCTCTGCTAAGATTTTCAAAAAACTGCTGAAAAAATAGAAAATGTGTTTTGGCTTGACAATCAGCACTCAATGTATTATCCAAGTTAAAGTCTTTGTCATCTTCTTTTGTTCTAAAATAGTTTTCTGACTTACAGGTTTACCCATATATGTTGAAGATGACTATGTGATTCATGCTGCTTTACCAGTATCATGCCACTGGGAGAAGGGCATGTCCTATTTTGGTCGGCCTAATCTGCTCATCACATCTCTGCACAGGTAATGAGATTATTGAATAGCATTTGTCGTGCATGGTTCCAGTGCTTCCTCCAGTTTGCTTCTTATCTCCTCAAAAATATGAAAACTAAAATATGATGTCGTCTGACCACCAATGGAAAGAAGTTCAAAATCATAGGAGGTGTTTGTGCACATCTGCAGAAATTCAGTGACAGAAGTAAGATTAAGCTGAGGTCATACGAGGACACAGGCAGCTAGCATCATCTGTGTGATCCATTACACCATCTGGAACACACTGTTTGAGAACAAGTGCCCAAAAAATTCCCTGGTGCGATTTTTTTCTTGTCATTAATCTTTGTCTGATGTTTTCCAAAACACATTAGTGTATGTAATATCTTATCCCTTTAATCTCACTTAAAGGAAGAACTGCTATGTCACAACTTCTTTCAAGATTAAAGACAGGACAGGGACTAAAAGTCAAAGAGTTCACCTGGCATACAGTTCAGTAGGTGACTCTGAGCCGGTAGCAGTGACATCGAAGGGGCAGGTGTAAAGGCAGGAGTGGCTCGTGTTGGTGAATCAGCAGATTCGCAATCACAGGTACAGGCTTTGACGTTTCCTTGACGTGTCCATGTTTCAATCCCCTGGTCTTCCTCCTGTAGCTCCTCATCCTGGGCAACCTCCTCCACCTGCTGTAGGACACGGGAGCTTGTTAATGCAGCATTTATTCTCACAGCAAAGGATAGAAGAAACATTTCAATGTTACTAAAGTAAAAGCACTAATGTCAAACTGTGAAAGTACAATTTCTACATCCAAATTAATACATTTACTGCTCAGTTGAACTTATGTATGTATAGTGAAGCTGAATCTACAGCACTGCATCATATTCTATAAGATCATGATATGGTTGTAGGGTCACTGTCCTGTGAGAACCACATTTCTCCAAAAAGTAGACTCGACATGAGCTCAAAAAACAGCCCTCTTTCCAGTGTTCTGGCAAAGAATTCTTCAGCAATTCCATTTATTGTTATATTGCATTTAGCAGACTAAGGACATTTTTCTCAGAACATAAATGAACACGTCAAGATTCAGTTTATCACAAACGCTCAAGACACATGTAGCATATGTGGTATTCACTGGACAGGAGGGGGATGAAAAATTTCCAGTAGAGAAAAGAGAATAATAAATAATAAAATAATGTATTAATACCTCAGATTAGTTTTTAACTGCAGCACCTAACCCAAAGCCCATTTAAACTGCATGTCAGATTTATGTCAAATTTAAACTCTTACCTCCTGGGAGTGAACAGAAATCAGGGCTGTGCCACATCAATAGATGCATGAAATTAAATCAGATGGTAAAATAATATACGTGAAGAAACAGCTAGGAGAGAACTTTAAAGAAATACAAATGTGAGTGTCACATCTAAAATAAATCCATTTGAGGAAAAAAAAAAGATTTATTGACATGAAAAAGATGGGTTATTTGCAACTCTTCACAATTAAAGTTGAATTCTATATTATTATTATTAGACCGGAGCCCATACACATAGTGTATAGGCAAGAAGCATATTGTAATTTCTCAGTTTATTATTATTATTATTATTATTATTATTATTAAGTGAAAGAAACCTGTGACAGGGTTGCAAAAAGCCACAGTGTGTAGTAAAGAGTCTGCGTGTGATGTTTTAAGCAGATCAAGTGTATTATGTTTTAATGATGTCCCTCTCACAGTGACTTACCCTGAGACAGAAGTAGAAGGAACAGCACAGCAGCCCGAGCAGTGACCTCCATCTTCCTCTTCAGCTTCTGCTGGAATGCAGTGTATGCGTGTGTGTGTATGATACCAAACGCTAGAGGATAGGATTACTGTAATCCACACACCTGTCATGGCCTTATCTAAAACCTTTTATTGGCCCTTAGACACCTCCCTTGCACCTATGGTGATCTATATCCCAAGTACTTCATGACAGATGTGAGTGTCATCTTGGACTGAAATGGTAATTTTGAAAATTAATACTTGTTTTGTTCATTTTTACTCATTAAGTCTCCAACTGATCCAAAATGCTGCAGCATGAGTTTTAACTGGAGTCAGAAGGAGGGATCGTATTTTTCCAATACTACCTTCCCTTCATTGGTTGCCTGTAAAGTTTAAAATTGAATTAAAAATCCTCCTCTTAACTTATAAAGCCCTGAACAACAAGGCTCCATCCCATATCAAAGACATCATAACTCTCCGCTCTCAGAGTGCAGGTCTACTTGTGGTTCCTAGAATCTCTAAAACTAGACTGGGAGGCAGAGATACCAAGTTACCAAGCTCCTCTCCTGTGGAATCAACTTTCAATGTGGGTGTGGGATGCAGACACACTCTGCACCTTTAAAACTAGGCTTAAAACTTTCCTTTTTGACAAAGCATATAGTTAAGCCTAGGTCAGGAAAACCCTTAATCATCCCTTAGTTCTGCTGCATAGTCCTAGGCTGTGGGGGGACTGTGATGCACTGAGCTTTGCTTTCAACTTCTCTCCCTATCTCCTTTTTAACTCTACTATACCTCTCTCTATATTCTCTTCCCTTCTCTCTCTCTCTCTCTCTCACACCATCTCTCTTCTTCTCTCTCTCCCTCTACTTCTTCTCTCCTCATCTTCCTTTTCTCTCCTTATCGCTCACCTCTCCAGTCGCCTCTTATGGTCTTATTTTCTATTTTGCAATACTGTGATACTAACTTGCATCTTCCCTATAGCTTTTGTGCTTCCTCCCTCTGCCCTAGGTCTCTAGGTGCCCATTTCTCCTGATGACCTACCTGTGTGTTTGCTGGTTCTGGACCGGTCCAAGTCTGTGGACGTCACCCAGTATCTGTGCTGTTTGTTGTCCTATCTCTACTTTTGTCTCTCCTCTGTCCACTAATCCCAACCGGTTGAGGCAGATGGCCGCCTACCCTGAGCCGCTGGTTCTGCTGGAGGTTTTTGTCTTAGTGTTAAAGGAAGTTTTTCCTCCACCCTGTCACCCTTGGTTTGCTCTTGGTGGTTCTGTTGGGTTTACTCTCTGTGTAGTATTGAGGTCTCGGCCTCAAATTGTGAAGCACCTGGAGATAATCAGTGATTATGATTGACCCTATACAAATGAAGCTGAATTGAATTGAAATTGAATTAATAAGCTGTTAATTGGCTGCCCATTTATGTCTCATTCAATTCATTTTTGCCAATTGTCTCCATTATTTGTTTGTCTTCCAAATGGTTTACTCAATTTTTCATTCAGCTTTGTTAATTTTATTGATTATGTTGTTAATTTTTGTTCAAGCTTGATAATTTTATCACATTCTATGAATTTTACATTTATGCATGGATTTTTTTTTTAAGTGTCCTGAGGAGACACAAAATGTATCTTCTAGGTGTTGAGTTGACACGGTAAAGCACAGGTCTACTGTACCCTAAATTAGTAAACATCAAAATGATCTAAGTTCCACAAATTCTCTGTTTAATTTAGAGGAATCATGAACATGTTGCAAGATGTACACATATTTGTCTGTCGTCACTGGTTAAAGTAATAACAATGTTTGCCTCTGTTGTAATCATATATTGGTGTGCTAAACATTATTTTTTATTACACCTCGATTTAATTTTCCTTATTCCTTTTTAAAATTTTATTTATTTAATTAATTTCCTGTTTCCGGCGCCATAGCGGCAGCCTTCCGCAGTCTCCTGATTGTGAATTTCCCTCTGGGATCAATGAAGTATCTATCTATCTCTCTATCTATCTATCTGTCTATCTGTCTATCTGTCTATCTATCTATCTATCTATCTATCTAGCTATCGATATAGCAAACAGTGATGTTGGTTAATTTTAAAAAGTCAGACTTCTAAATAAGTTTTTGCTGTTGCATTCTCATTTATATCTATCTAGCTATCGATATAGCAAACAGTGATGTTGGTTAATTTTAAAAAGTCAGACTTCTAAATAAGTTTTTGCTGTTGCATTCTCATTTATTTATTTATTTAGATGGCCACAATATTGCGTCTCTAAACATTCAGTGAATGCCTCTTGGGTTGATGTTTAAGTGCCTGCTCGTTGTGTTTTGATTGATATGAATTTGAGCCAATCATGTTCCCTATGTGCTTTAAGAGAGTTGAGTAGGCGGGGCCTAGCGAAACTGATAGCCAATGGAATACATCATGTACGTATCATTGCCCAATCAGACGCTTGATACTCACTGGCAGTGTTTCAGGGTGGCGTTGGGTGGCTCGTTTCTTCAGAGAGTGGAGAATACACTGTTATTATTCAAGGTAAGTACTTAAATATGTGTATGATGCTCTGTTTTATGTTAATATACAGCTTGACGCTTGGTTGCTTTTTTTATAATTTAAAAACAGGACAAGCTGTAGCTGTTCAAGCTAATGCTATCGGTACTTCCGTAAGGCAGTGTTGAAATGATACCGTTAGGCGAGGTGATGATTTCAGTCATGTCTGGTTGAAATGTTGGGAACTAACCTAGTTTTGTAGCCATGTGCTGTGTTGACAGCTTTGCATTACCTGTTTCAGTGTACATGTGTTACAAAATAAACGTGTGGAATATGCCGTGTCATGTTAACAACCGAGGCTGAATTTAAGCCTGATTTAAAACATTTGGGTGTTTATCCATAGCACATGGCGGCGAATAGTACTGAATAATTTAACCAATATTTTTGTTTGTGTTCCATGAAAATATACTGTTTGAAGAGTATGCCTTGTGTTAAGTTTGACTTCAATTTCTTGAGTAGCTTTCATGTATAACAGTTTCATTTTTTTCACTAAGGTTTAATTAACTGACAGAAGTTGGACCCTGTAAAATCAAATGAAAAGTGATTAGATGTGATCTTTTAGGTGCTTTTTGTCTCTTTCTAGGGTGTTTTTAATTCCTTCACCGCCCACTTCTTCCTCTCATCTCATTGTGCTTCACAGCTCTGTTTTATCAAATCTCTTCATTTCAGATGCAGTTCATGCTTCTTTTCAGCCGACAAGGCAAGCTTAGGCTTCAAAAATGGTACGTGCCTTTGTCTGATAAGGAGAAAAAGAAGATTACCAGAGAGTTGGTGCAAACAGTACTGGCTCGAAAGCCCAAAATGTGCAGCTTTCTAGAATGGAGAGATCTCAAGATTGTATATAAAAGGTATGTAAATATTGTTAATGATGTCTGGGTCACAGAATACAGTTGTCACACCTCCCCGGTCAATTAAGAGACTTATCATTCAGCACAAATCAGGTGGGAAATCAGAACAGAGTCTCAGATAGATGGACAGAGAGAGGGATACATCATTATCATTATCCTCATCATCATCATCATGACTGCAATCAAGACAAAAGGGAGCATTAATTTTGCCTCATTATACCCTGTTGCCATGCCAACAGATGGCAGGCAGACTGCTGGTGAACCCCAGCGACCCAGACAGGGACAGAAACACAGCCCGAGAGGTGATGACCGGTCAATGACCCTCACACATGTGTCTACATCCAACAGTTAAATCGTTCAAAACTGGTGGCAATAGTAATTTCATGTTTGTGTGTTTGCCCTTAGGTGCTCCTGTATCTTTTTAATTATGTAGAGCTAAAAAGGCCTTATGTTATCAGCGTTCCAGACTGTGACAGGAGATGAAAAATAAAAATTAAATCACATTCATCAGTTAAATAATTTTACATTTTTGTTGTGGTCAGTGCTGTGTTTATGGCAGGTATTTTGTATGACCCATAGCCAAATGAGTTTCAGGGTACCTTAGTGAAAAGTCTGATTATTTCAATACTTCAACCGGTCATTACTATGTGCATGATTAAATGAAAAATATGAATTTAACTACTAAGACCTTGGGCTCTGTCCAGTATTTGAAACAAACAGTAAGAAAGTTCAAAATTAAATAGTACTGTCTAATTCACAGTAGGGTCAAACAAGATATTGGTATGTTGATATAGTGTATTACTTCCTTTTGCAATACAATATAGCTATATGTTTCACTGATGCCACAATTAGACCTGTCACACTGAGAGCACGTTCTTGATTGTACTGCAGCTCCCTCTCCTCTGTTCTTGTCCTCTATGTCTATGATTGACAGGTAGGAGTCAAAAACATGGAAAAGCATGTCACAGGTACTTTAGGTTAACTGGCTCTCCTTGTTCAGTTGACTTAAATCCAAGATCTGTAGTTCCACATGTGTGACATGGAGCTTGGCTTTGAAACCAGCTCCATTTTTTAAAAACTATTACAAATGACACTCTTAAAAACATAGTATTAATAGTGTTAATCGCAATCATTTCTAGGGCAATATATCAAGCAACAAAAAAAGTCAATGTGACAGGCGTAGCCGCAATATAGTGAATAAATATACCTGGTAATTCATTCCTTTTTTGCTTTTAAGCTGTATTTCTTCTTCAGTTACACAATCTGTCTGTTGCAGAATTGCTGTATCATGTTACCATTGTCATCATGAGCAATGTTCTATGTGTGATGGTGGTAAAGTGTAGATGTGGTGCTTTTTGGGGTTCTTTTATAAGACCATTTAACAATTTTGAACAAAAAAAATGTTGCAAGCCTGACAATATTTGCATAGAAAATGTGTAAAAAGCTAAGCCAGATCCAAATAAACAACAGCATATAAAAAAGCTTTAAAGTAAAATGTGTCATAGAAGTCTACTGTGGACCAGCTATAACCATTAGATTCTGAAGTAATTTTTGTTAATTTTGTTACTGTCCTTTAAGTTTTGCATTCATTTTAATCTGGTGATGTCCAAAATACCTTGGGTGATGTGCCTAAATCTTACAATGACACAAAAACTCCAGGATTAAGTTAGTCTGTGATTCCCATCCCTATTTACATTAATTAGAGGGTCAAACAAAGGTCATTGTCTTCATTTATTCTGAGTTATGCTTTTACTTGTTTGACCCAGCTGTGTAAGTACACCCCATCATTTCCTGTTGCTATCCCTGCTGGTTTTGCTGTATGAGTCAGCTAAAGTGCTGTTTCACTTGCCACATCTGAAAAACTGAACTTGGATACATTGTTTCTTCATCTCGGCTTTTCCTTGCGTTCATTTGTGGGAACAGCAGGGAAGGTTGGAGAGGAATAATACAGAAAATACAGAGACTTCTTCTCCTTTCGGCTGCTCCCCTCAGGGGTCGCCACAATTGTTAATAATTAAATTACACAATGGATGCCATCAAGTTGCAGTCATGCACACTGAGATGTACACTGGTGCTCTAAACTTGATTCTAAAATATACAACATGGTGCATTGGGGCCTCGTACCTGCTGGTTGAGAGGGATCAACTGACCTGCTCCTTTATTAGCCAATCATCACATGCTTAAAGAGTGCCTGAGGGATTATCAGGGATAAAGAAGCATGGGCAGAATGAGGCTTAACTCATACAGCCTTCTGCATCCGGCTTCTGGTTTTTAAGTGCATACTGTACCTTACACACAGTAAACAGCGACCCTTAGTAACAGAGAACTGCTCCCTCAGCACTATTACAGTAAACTGAGACACTGTATCAGTTGCAGATCTTGTGTAAGAGATAGAAATGCATAAATCAACTCTTCTTGGTTTCAGTGTGCCATGTTGATGTTTCACAAAAAAAAAAACCTTATTTTCTCTTAAACACTGGATTTTGTTTTCAGATTGTCAAGTTGAAGTTGGTTGCTGTGTCGCCCTTTTGCAGATACGCCAGTTTGTACTTCTGCTGTGCCATCGAAGACCAGGACAATGAGCTCATCACACTGGAGATCATCCACAGATACGTGGAGCTGCTCGATAAATATTTTGGCAGTGTGCGTTTGTGCTCCCTTCTCATTTTTGTCATATTTTTATCATTCACATCCATGCAGTGGTTTGTCATTTTTTTGCCACCAATAGAACATAGGCTTACAGTAGAGTAGTTACAGCCACACAGAGGATGTAAAATTTCTCATATGTTGAGAATAAGCAGACACTTCAGGAACAAGTCAACCTGTTAGAATAGTCTCATAATTTCAAGAAGAAATGTCTGATATTAAAAGAATAAAGATACTTCTTTAGAAAAATGTCCTAATATGAAAAGAAAAACATTTGTTACAGTATTTTGAGAAATGAGTAACACAATGTGTTAATTTTATCTGAATGGAATTTCTTAGTAGAATGAAGAAACCAGTACCATTTTCCTTATTTAAAAAAGGCTAAGTATTACTCATAATATGTGACGTTTCTCAAAATATTCAGACTTTACATAACTTTACAGTCTTTATGAATTTCTTTTTATTTAAATGTCAGATGTTCATCGTGTGAATATAAATTACCATTTGTCCTCGACAGGTTTGTGAGTTGGACATCATTTTCAACTTTGAGAAGGCCTACTTCATCCTGGATGAGTTCTTACTGGGTGGTGAAGCTCAGGAAACATCGAAGAAGAACGTATTGAAGGCCATAGAGCAGGCTGACCTGCTGCAAGAGGTAAGACATTCAAAATATTGGGAGGAACAAGGATTCCTTTTGTTTGCACATATTTTATACAAACTCTTTTCTCACAATTTAGGTCAGTTCAGAGTAAGCAAAATATGTCTGCTTTTGTGGAAAAAGGTGACATTTACAAGTAGTCTTTTAAATAATATATCAACCCACATATTACTAATATGCTCCTTTCTATCCCATTATCACAGGCATAGTGTGAGTAGGTGATGGTAAGTTGCAGAGTGGACTAGGGCCAGTCACATGGTGCTCAATTCATAAAAAATATCGACAATAGGCACCATGGTCCCTGACGTTAGAGAAAAAATAAGCATGACTGTAATGGCAACTTTATCTACGATCACTTACTTTCTCCTGTGCTTGGGAAACATTTGAACCAGCTCACTGCTTCTTTAAGTGTACTGTGCTTCCTGGAGTGTCCTTTTTACCCATTTCCTAATTTATTAAACTTTTAGTTGTACACATTTTACATTTTTCTATTGGTTCAGTAGCCTCTTGTTGTCTCGCACCCAGTTTTCTTGATTTTAATCTTGATCTTCAGCTGATATTTTCTCTCTTTGCCTGTGTATAAATTACAGAATATAGACTTTCAGATGCGCCTGTTTGCAGGTACAGTTTGCAAAATAAAAACCAAATAATGCTGTAGTATTAGGTCAGTAGATTTAGTAGTAGATGAACCACCAGCAGAAACAACACACCAGCAACATCATTGTCCACTGCAAGGAACACACCAGAAACTGAAGTTGCTTGTGTGTTTTTCTGCTTGGTATTGACCTTAACCCTGTTAATTTTAATGTATTTTAATTAATCCTCGGCACTAACCACCAGCTCTTCATCAGCAGCATACCTACGCATGAAAGTAATAATCGCTTTTAATGCCAGACATGAGCAGACAGAAATGGTCAAACCTTTTCCATTGTTCTTTTATAGGCACTAAAATTTAGAGTTCAGTTACTAATGTTACATTTATAGTATTAGTAACAGGACTTTAAGGCAGTCACGTTGCAGCTGAGATACAAAGCTTCATTATCTGCTTTGCTGAGACCTCACAAAATTTTCTGGCCAAGATTAGCTTTCAGCATCAGGGGAACTTAATCATATCAGCAAAACCACTGTGTCATTACAAACATGACCTTCCACATAAGCATTTTCACTAGTGCAATGTGACAGCAAGTTAAAAAATCTTTACTTGGTGATTGTAGAACGAATCAGAGCTAGTGAATTACTGTTTTTAACATTGGTAGAAAATGTAAAACAACATAATTCTGGTTATTTAAAATGATAAATTTGTGTAGCTAGTTTAGAAAACCTTCCTGGACTTTGCCCAGCACAGTCTTGCTTACTCTGACTAAGCAAAGCACTGTCAGCACTGAAGGGGTTTGTTTGATTTGTTTGCTCAACTTTTAGTCAGTCAGTGAGCCAAAAGGACACTGCTAATGAGTTCTGCAAGGAAAATTGGGCTGCTGCTGAAAACCCATTTACATCCAGTGAAGAAATGTGACGTGAGCCGTATTTGAACAAACGAGGATCACGGCACAAACCCAGCAGCAAATACAACATTTATCTGCTGAAGTGTCATTTTGCTTATTACCGGTATATTAAAAGTGAAGCCTCCACCTGAATGAATACATACACGACCAGTCAAAAGTATGGATGCACCAGCGCCGCCTTTTTAAAAAAAATATTTTTGACATTGTACACTATTACTGAAGACATCCAAACTGTGAAAGAACATGTATGGAATTATATAGTAAACAAAAAAATGTTAAACAACCCAGAACAAGTTTTATATTTTACATTGTCCAAAGTAGCCACAATTAGCTTTGGTGACAGCTTTGCACACTCATGGCATTCTCTCATCAGATTTATGAAATGGTCCCCTGGAACTTTCAAATCACAGGTTTGCCTTGTTAAAAGTTAATTTGTGCCTTTGGGTGGATACAGAGTGAGTAGCCCTATTAATGCTACTATAACTACTGTACAGATCCATATGATATCAAGCGACACTCAGTAAAGGAAAGAGAAAGACCCCCATCTTTACTTTAAGAAACAGAGGTCAGTCAATCTGAAAAGTCTCAGGAGACTTTGAATGTGTCCCCAAGTGCAGTCTTCAAAACCATTCATCACTATCTGAGGTATTCAACATTGGCATTTTCTGAGGATGGTAATTCTCATAAATATCTTCTGCAGCAGATGTAGCTCTTTCTTGGTCCTCCTATTCTGGGACAGCCCTAATGAGGGCCACTTTCACCATAATGCTTGCTGGTTTTGGCGATTGTACTTGGGGTTCTCTGAGTTTTTTTATGGCTTGACGGACCTTCATTTTTTAAGGTAACAATGGACTGTCTTTGTTGTTAACTGAACTTTTGACTGGTAGTGTACCTAAACGGATCCTGAGATAAGCCACTGAGAATAGCAAGGGTGTATTGGTCAGAAGAACAACAGATTAGTTAAAAAATAAACTCCTTATGGCCACCTTCCGAGATACTGCTTTATTGGGTACATCATAGGTCTAAGTAAAATTTGGCCCTGAAACACTGACTGAGAGGAAGTCACTCTTCAGCCAAGTCCATAATCCCCCAGGACAAATGGACAAGCTGCTCTCTGATTTACAGTCTGCAGAAACATCACACAGTCAAATATATGGTACAAAGACTAAGGTGAAGTTCTTAATGCACACTTTTTCTTTTAAGTGTATGAAAGTCATGCTGTTGATTCTCATTTTGGAAGGAGTCGGGTCAAAACGTAAAGCATGGCAGTCCACTCTGAGAGGGAGGGAGAAGAGATCTCTGATGATTCAATTCTGTATTTATAGAGCCAAAGTGAAGACTGGGGGAGTTTGCCAAGTGAGGAGATCTTATAAAGGGCGTAGTCCACCCATGCCTCCAGCCAGGCAATTGGTAACTACTAGACTGGTGCAGTCAGTCAGTCAGCATGGGTTTTCAGTTGTATGTGCTGTGATCTTCTAACTGCATGTGTTTCCATTTGTGTCTGAATACACTCACTTTCACTTACAGGTGGCATAATGCAACCCTTTATAATTTGATTGAAGTAGCTGATGTTAAGTTTGAAATCTGGATGCTTTTTTATTGGATGCAACTTTTAACTGAAGCTGAGCTCTGAATTTGAAACCTGAAAAAGCTATGCTGCCTGTGTGAAGAGTAGCCTGTGGTTCTACTAACTGCACTGAATGAACCTGCTGAGACTCATAATTCTGTGGGAAAGGAGCTCTGAACGATAACATAGCATTTATGTTCTTACTAATATTGATCTCATATATATATATATAATTAGTACACGGTGCTGTATGACCCAAAAGAACCATCTCGTCAAATGTTTTCAATCAGGAATGCTGGTGTTATTCTGTTTTTTTTCTTTTCCCCAAAAATCCCACGACCATTGCTTTCATTCCTGAAATATGTTGAACTAATGCAAATGAAAAGCAACAAATATCGAGTATTATTTGTTGTTTGAATGAGTGGAGCTGGAGCTTTATCAGGCTCTGAATACACAACATACATGGAAGGTGTATCACTTCCTGGTTGATTTTGATTATTTATGGGATTTATTGACAAGGAAAAACAAAGAATACCACCACATCGTCACCCTCTTAAAATAATTACCCAAGTCATTTTTTACAAAAATTATTTTTTGTCTAAATAATCTCCTCATGATGCTGGCCACCTCTGGTAAAATTGCCTACATTCTCAGTTAAACAAATCGTGCCATTCTACCCCTTTAGTATAATTGCCTATGCCAAGAGTATGACTAAGGCAGGTTCAGTCTTTTGTGTTTCCTAAAATATCTGAAAAAATGACTCGGGCAATTATCCTTTTTAAGGTTACAGCAATAACATACTAGTAAAATCCATGCTGTTGTTGTGACCGTTAGCCTGCTGTTTAGTTGCTAAGAGTGAAGGGCCAGCTCTCATTTTGATCCCTTTATAATCACGGCAGTGAGTTCATATTTTACAATGTCCTGCGGTGCTTGAGATGCTGCCAAGGAGGGACAATTTACCACCTTATCTGTATAATTTAGTAATTAATACAGCTAATCAGGCCTTCATTAAAGAGCAGAGTTAAGTACAGTAGAAAATATCTGCATGCTTTGTGAAATATTGAACAAGTGGTGTACTGTATGTATTTAAAGGGATCATTTTCAGATTTTCTAGTTAAACATGAATTAATGAGTGAGAGCATGAACAGAGAGGGAGGGGGAAAGCAGTTAATCATACAAATAGAATTAAAAGAACCCCAATGAATATGTCCACATTTTGCACCACACTGACAAAGGTTCTGAGTGAATCCAGCTGAAAGTCTGTGTGCAGCTCAGGCCAGAGCTTTGTCTTTCAAACATACTGACCTGCAGCAAAGACGGCTATATTACCAGTGTTTTTTATGAAGTCTGACCCCCACAAACTGCTCTACTCTATTTTTGGCTGGTTGTACTGTACATGCTCTCTGCCCAAAGGTCCACATATAAAAATGTCCTCAATAGAACAAAACAAAAGATAAAATAAAATACAAGCAGAGGGCAGTGTCTTTGCAGCTACTGTAAATACACCACCACATAGTAAGTCAGATGTGTTGCTTTAGACGGAAAGATCTACGTTTTTTGGGGAAATTACATATTATGCCACATACATGCACTGTCTAATTTCTGTTTGTTTTTTTTTTCTTTTTTGATTAGTGAAAAAATGACCGTATTTTAATTTTTTTCCAGAAAATCAAAATTAAAGTCAGAGAGGTCAAAAACTGCACAGTAGAAAACGGTATAGGGTTGTTGAGTTGAGGTGGCTTTTGAAAGAGTGCCCCTGACTTTAAGGCTTTAGAGGTGCACACTGCAATAATTACATAGAAAACATACCACAGAGGATTTGGTTGAAGCTATTTAATAAGCCTTTAATGAAACATTTCTCAGTAGCTGGCCACTTCAGCACTAGCTCGCAGATCTTCTTTTGGAATAATGATGCCTCTGAAGATTTCCAGCTCAGCTCTGCATGAGACATCAGAGATAAATTGAGCAGAGACGTCCCCATAAAGAGGTTATTGTGGTGGTGCGAGGTTAAACCCCCTGGTCCCTGAATGCATCCTGCAGATGAGTAGACGCTGTAGGCTCTTCTGAGACTTAGACTAAACCCAAGCTGACCAGTGGTGAATCTGTGTGTGTCCTTTTGTACTTATAAAAATGTTTGCCTCGCAGGTGTGATGGTCCCAGGTATGGCCTCTGAGTCTTCTGGTCTTTTCCAGAATTAGACCCACTGAGGTGAATACTCCTACTGTGTCTATGAATTTAGGTCGTCTGTGCCACTAGGGCCCTCTATTCAGCATTAGTATGTGTGTAGCTCAGCTCCTGTTCAGTATAAACCAGTGTTCCTGGTCTCTTGTAATTAGTAATATTCTCTCCACAGCCGACGATCCATGTTTGTGTTGAAAACGGTGTGTCTTTTCTGTCTCTTTGTTTTCCATTTACATACCTGTGTATATAGTCCAGGTGCAAAGTGTAGGTGATGCATTCACTTTTTTATGACAGAATAAAACTTGAAACATTTGTGCAGTTTTCAGTTATGAACATTTTCAGAAATGGAGTCACGACAAAAATGCCAATGGCCATTCTGTTTTCTTGTGTCATATCTCCTGACCCGAATCTTCTATGCAGAATCCAATGCACGGGCTGTTACCATGGATGCTGGCAATGAACATAGTCATTAACTTAGAAATTGCATTAGTTGACGTAGTACATGCAAATGCTTCATATTTAACTATTAGATTACATGGTAACATTGTAATACTTTCAATGGACCTCTTAATATGCTATCATGTATGTATCATATATTCAAGAGGCATAATGCAAAATATGTACATAGTGTGGTGATGGGGCAAATTAAAATGGCTGCCACTGGGCTTTTTGTGATGCCTCCATTTCAGACAATGCTCTTGGGCCAAACTGTACAAATGTAGCAAAATTCATAATTTTATTTATTTATAAGAAGAAAAGCATGGTTTTCACATACAGTAATGACCAGACTAATGTATATTATTTACACTTTAATGTTTGTAAGATCTGGCACATATTGTAACATTTTGATGAAGCAACACACTGACTTTGACACTGAAATGTGTCTTTCTATTGTTTATTCAGACATTCATTCTGAAAAAGTTTTTCCCTAATATCCTGCTGAGCCAGGATTAACCATTCATAAATATATCCACAAGATCACTGAGTTCATGAAGGAGTTGGAAGACATACATTTTTCAAGAAATGATTGTGAAGAAGCACACCTCCATAACAAAAATGTGAAACAGTGTTGAGAGTAATTTGTGCTCTTGTCTGCTAGTCTGCCTGCTGCATGTCCTGTGGATGACGTGTCTGAATGAGGTGTCCGTTACAGCTCAGCATTGTCCTGTTTTTCTAAGCTGTGTGCATTTCTCTCCCCCAGCCCCGTCATGAGTACTTTAATGTGCCTGTGTACTGAATGGCTGCCATCGCTGCTGCTGCTGCTGATGCTGATGCTCTCATCCACCCTGCATGCTGAGCTCCTCAGTGCCTGGCACCTTTCTTTCTGCCCTCTGAGCACCTGTAATTGTCATTGGTTTGCTGCTGTAACAGTATTCTGAGCTCACTGTTCAATTTGATGCATGACAGCCATGATAGAATATTGTCACAATATTAAAAGTAAATTAAAAACTCCAGTGGCGGAAGACATTTAGGGTGGATTGGATATTTTATCTAGTAGACTGAGCAGCATCCTGTTATTGGGGACTGTAAATGTAATTGTTAAACATTACTGATAGAGACACTGAAATTGTTCTATATTTTGTGACAATATATTGTTACGTGCTTGTCACCAGTCCACTTTCTGTTAGTGTCACTGCACCTATTGGACTTTATCACCATTGTAAAGCAGCAAGTTTGTATCGTGTGCCATCACAACTCCAACATATGCACATCTTCCACAGTTTAGACCACTAAAGTAATTGCTGTTTAGTTGAAAATAACTTTTGCACTTTATTTGGCCAAAATTCTGAGGATGACACATGATTAAAGACTGTTTTGAGTGTTCATACTTTCATCTCACCAACTTATTTTATTATTATGGATGTTGTTCAGAAAATGTCTTTATGTTTTGTTCATTGTGCTATTTCTGCCCACATATGGGGAAAGTCTGCCCCCTGTTGCACAGGTTGTAGTACACATGTACAAATGTGTTCCAAGTATTTATGTGCAGAAATAAGACTGTATGAACTGTGATGTGTTACCGTAACATCTGTTAGTTCTAAAAAGTGTTCATCACATCACTTATATTTTTATTAGTTTTGTCTTTGGTCTTAGAGAGATTTTACATTGTTTTTCATTTCTGTCAGTTTTCCATGTATCTATTCACTTGAAATCATATGTATTTATATATTAATGTTCCTTTTTCTAGGTATTGTTAAAAGTGCACAAAATAAATCAAACCTTTATTTAGCAGACAGTATGCAAAACTGATAGGTTCCCACCATCTCTCCAGTAAAAAGCAGGGTTGATTGTTGTGATAGTTTACATTACTTATAGACTGTAATTGTTTCCTGCACAAATAAATACAAAAAGTCCAGTGTTGAGGTAAGTGGTACACATGAGATGAATGATAAAGAATCTTTGCTCTGATTAATAAAGGGCTTTTTTGGCTTTATCATAATTACAGGCACTTAAGCAGAATTGAAAAGAATAGCCTTACAAATGATTTATCTAGGACAAATGCACCCTGACTGAGTACTTAAATGTTCTCTGTGATAGGTCTTATTTCATCTGTGTCCGAATAAAGTCAGAATGCAGACTGACAAGACCTTCAAGATGGATTCATGATATTTTATCATTGCGTATATAATAGATAATAAATTATAATTCTTTGTGGATCAAACAAATTGGTGTCTCTTTATTTTAAACAATGCTTGCCTCTATGTTGCTGGGTTTTTTTTTCTTTTTAGTTCAGGCTTAATTAAGTCATGCAATTTTAAAGCAGCTGGATTTGTTTTTTTTTTCCAAATCCAGTAGCATTTTGCTTTGCAGCTGAAGTTGTTTAGTCTCCACAACAGGTGATGTGGTTCAGTGCTAGTGCTAAAGGAATAAAGGTATATGGTCACTAATGTAAATAGTAAATAATCTATGCTTGGCTTTATAGATTGTCTCCTCTCAGCATTAGGCATGGTTTCTGTGTCACTGCTCTGATGCACCTCCTCTCTTTACTTTGTGCTGAACCTTGTTATAGGATGCCAAAGTAAGTGCTTCTCTTTCTTTATGCTGTAATGGAACAGCTGTGATGTCTGCATGCTGTTATCCATGATATGTGACACAAGTTTAGCTCCAACATGGATAAAACAAGTTAATGTATCAAATAACTGACTCAATGACCTGATATGGTAAGAATGCACAACCCCAATTTCAAAAAAGTTGTGATGCTGTGTAAAATGTAAATAAAAACAGAATGCAGTGATGCAAATGCAAATCCCACAGACCCATATTTTAAATGACTGGGAAGTGGGGAGACCAGCTGCTGGTCTGTTCTACAGTGGTTCCCATTGTATTTATTGGAGAGGTCCTTTTCTTTGAATATAGTCCCAAACAGTTAAAAAAAAAAGCCTCTTAGTTGTGGTGTGCCTCAAGACTCAATTTTGGGCCCTGCCCCTATTCATGCTCTACATGTTACCCTTGGAGTCCATTTTTGCAAAGTATAATATATAATTTCATTGTTTTGCAGATGACCAACAAATTTATTTGCAGGTAAAACCAAGCAAAGACTCATTTAATGTTTTATCAGACTGCCTAAAAGATACAGTGGCTGTCAATAAAATTCCTGAAGCTCAATGACAAAAAACTGAAATTGTCATTTTTGGAAATCCCACTGTCCTAGATGGTGTTGACAGAGCTCTGGGCCCCTTATTGTCATACTGTCAAACACAAGTTAAAAACTTTAGTGTTTTTTGATGGTGTTTAAACTCTACAGAGAGGTGAGTGGAGTAGTCCAATCGAGCTTTTTTCCATCTCAGACAGTTAGTTAAGGTAAAGCCTACCTTCCAGCTAACATCTTTGTACACGTTTATCTGTTCATTACCTGCTGATTGGACTACTGCAACTCTGTACTATGGTCTGGACCAGTCCTCTATTCAATGTCCTCAGCTTGTTCAAAATGCAGTGCTTGCCTGCTGACTGGTACAGTACTACGTAAGCGGTGGGAACACATGACTCTGGTGCTGGTGTCTTTACACTGGCTACCTGTTACATACAGGATCCAGTTCAAAATGCTTTTTTTTGTTTTTAAAACATTAAATGGTCTGGCTCCTTCTTATCTTTCTGAGCTGTTGTTTATTTATGCTCCAGCCAGAGCTATGAGGTCCAGCTCACAGTTGATGTTATCCACGCCAAGGACAAAGCTGAAAACTCGAGGTGACAGAGCCTTTTCTGTGGCAGGTCCCAGAGTTTGGAACAGTCTGGTAAAATGTCTCAGTTTCAACATCTGGAAGGTTGTTTATGTTATATTTTGGAATACAATATGGGTATGAGATTGGCAATTCATTCCATTCTGTTTTTATTAACATTTTACAGTGTCCCAGCTTTTGTGAAATTGAGGTTACACTTGTCTTTTATGTTGCTTGGGTGTTTTTTAGTCTATGCATGCACGAAACGATGGAATTGTTGTTTGTTTGGCTTTTACAACTGATTACAGTTTTTTTTTTTAAATGACAAATTAAAAAATACTACAAAATATGTAGTTTTAAATGAGCTCATCAGTTGTGGACTCCATACTTTTGAACTACATGTTTCCTTGACTGTGAATATAAAGTTATTGATTTTCTAGTTTTAATCTAAACACTAATGTTCCTCTCATGTTTTCACATACAGTATTTCACCAAATCTGCCTTTCTCTAAGTTTAAAGTTTTAAGTGGAACCTTTTTTATTAGGCCATCCATTTGTTTATTTTGTGAATACCTTTTGATCATTTTTTGACTAGTTGCTTGTTTTTGTTCATTTTGTTGATAACTTTGTTCATTTTGTGTTACTTTTGATTGCTATTTTATGCTGATTTAGTCATTTCACTTTTTATTCTGGTCTTTATATTTTATTTCCTTGTTTATTTTATTCTTTTCATTATTATTTTGTTCAGTTTAGAATGAGCTTTTCTAGGTTCAAAGAGATGCCGCATTTCTCTTGTGGGTCTTGACCTGATCAAGACTGCCAGTCATACAGAATGAATGGAGTCCCCGTCAGTGTTTTCTTAGCAGTGGTAATTGTTACCATTGTCTGTGTATCACTGTATTAATGATTTCATTGTCAAGATTTTGTAATCAATATGTGTCTCCTCTGTCCATTTACAGGAAGCAGAGACTCCACGCAGTGTCCTGGAGGAAATTGGACTGACATAGATATCATCGTCCACTCAATACACACTTCTTCATCTTCCACATCCACTGCTGTATGTAGCTGATACCAACTCCAATCACCTTTTAGCACATACACACACACACACACACATATGCATACATGTGGTTTTCCTGTGCATTTGTGTTTCACAGCTCTGCCTTTGTTTTCTACTACTGACAATGTAGCACTGTTTGGGTTTTTCTTACTAAGTTTATTTGTTCCATATGATGACGATAACTGTTACTGAGAAAAACACAGCGTAATAAAGGATGTATTTCCTCTTGCTGCATTCCACTCCACACCAAGACACTGTACCAGGTGAACTGCTTCATCTCAGTTCAACCAAAGCTGATGTGATTCCTCTGCTCTGTGAAGTGTCTGTGATTTTAAAGGTCCCATATTGTGAAAAAGCATCTTTTTAGGGATATGAAATTTATATAAACTGTGGTGCACAATAAAAGCAGAAAAATATGAACTGGCTTAGTATTGTCAGTCCTGAGAAATCTGCACAACAGAATGGACAACAGGAGAAACAAAGTACATATTTTGAATTCTTGACATTTCTGTCTGAACAGGTGAGAACCAATCATGGTCTAGTTAAAAGCATAAAGATCACCATATGGGTCAATAGAATTATACTCAGTGGTACTCCGGCTAACAAACGCTTCTGGTAATAAAATATCTGGGCAACAAAGAAAAAAAATTGGCCAAAATTTTGATCTGTCTAACGGGAAAAAATTGTGTAACGCAAGAAGATAGACCCGGAAGTGAGAGCACGAGCGGGTCACTTCTGGGATAGACCTGGAAGTGAACTATCTCCCACCTGGATGTAAACAGTCAACACGATAACGTGAAAACTCTGGCGGGATGTAACAGGCTGAATGCTAACTGCGGGTAGCTCGATGTCCCTGCTACAGAGCTGCTCCTTAACAGTGCTGTGGCTGTGCTGTTTACAAACACTTTCCCGGTGCTGCATGCCTCACCGTCTCCTCTGTATCGCCACAGGAATCTCTGGTTTCTTCCCTGAATTCCAGTTGTAGCCTCATTAGCGGCATTAGCCTTGTTAGCACATCCGTTTCCCATGATCTCAGATGGTAAACATGGTTTAAACCTCTGTTTAAACTGGAGATTCAAACCATGTTTACCACCCGAGATCATGGGAAACGTGCTAACAAGGCTACAGCTGGAATTTAGGGAAGAAACCAGAGTTTCTCTGCGTGGAGAAGCCCTCCTCATCCTCCGGCATGGTCTGCGTGTGTCAGCGCGTGTAACTGGCACCCGGAGGCTGCTAATCTGTGTTAGCCAGCAGCCAGATAACACCAGCTGCCGGCTAACACAGCTAGCCTCATCCTCCAGCATGTGTCAGACACGCGCGGTCTGTGTTAGCCGGTTTACTGCTAACACACGCCGACACACGCAGACTGCACGTGTGCCAGACACGCAGCCGGCAGGCCTCTGGCTAGCCTCTGGCTGTAAATCATTTTTAGAACTAATTTCATGCATTCCGTTTCAGATAATTAACATAACTTTCTTTTCAAATCATAATAATGATTAAATCTGCATGTACGGGTGTGTAATACATGTTTTTTATGGGAGTTTCTGTGGGTCCAGAACGGATTAATTGGTTTTACATGTATTCCTGTGGAAAAACCGGCACCGGCTAACGAATGTTTCGCCCAATGACTGTGACGCCGGAACGGATTAAATTTGCTAGCCAGAGTACTAAGTTTAAAACTTAAATTTCAAATCAACTAATCATGGTGAAGGGTCCTGTCTACATTGTTGGCAAACTGGCTAACCGTTTGTAGCGGTAGACAACACAGCTTATAACCGCATAGCTTCATGCACTCATTTGTGGAATTGAAAACGCAGCAGTAGTTATTAGGGAGCTAGCAACTGTAGCTTATGTAAACACAGGAGACAGCCTGCATTTCAGATTCATTCAACCATCTGATACAGGTAAGAAAAGAACAGGCATACTAGTTTGACAGCTGTTGACTGGCTGGTCACCTGTTTAATCATTTATTTTGAGTTTGCCCCAAATGATCGGCAACTAGCTAGTTTCCAATACTGTAGCGTCCCCACAAGTCATCTGCCAATACAGTATTCTAGATTTTTTATTACATTGTCCATGTGGCCTTGTGTCAGAATGTGATGCCAAGTCACACTGAGAATGGCCTGTGGTTCAGCCAATCATAGTGTTGTCTGATTAAAAGTGGGCAGATATGAGGGAAAAGTCAAATTTAACAGACACAATATGAGACCTTGAAAACTAAATGTGTGAGACTTACAGAACAGAATATTATGAAGGGAAATCAAAAGTATTACATTACAAAGAGAACCAAAGACTTAAGTTATAATGTTGCATTTGTGTCTTTTAATATTGCAATGGGACTATCATGACCTCTAGACATAAACAATGCTGCAAGCACAATGATTAGGGATGTTAAGTGTAATGAACACTATAATCAACAAATGACTGTGAGTTGGCTTAAAAACAAAAATGAGTGTCATTTAATGAGAAGTTTACAAACCACTGTTAGACTTAACAGTTGGTTTAATATTGACATTGATTGCCTTAATCTCTGATTAATGCTTGTTTATTCAAACATTTATGGCCCATTATTGGACTTGCATGCCAGTACAAAACAGCTGGTTGTTATTTTTGACTGATATGTCATGTGCTTTAATAGGTATTTACTGCTGTTCCCTGAGGTACAGTACTTTTAAAGTTAATATTGTTAGATAAAGAATCAACTTTCATGTCCAATCAGTGTTATTAGGCAAAACGTAAGGGAAGGCATTTGACTCAAAACATTTATCACTTCAGGCAATAAGATCGAAGAAAAACAAATCCTACAAAAAAATAAAATCCTCATACACTGAAAAGTATGTGGATTTTTATTATCCAGATTTTTGCTCTCTTGGAGTGGGGTTTATTTCCATAACTCACTCCTTTCAATTTACAGGTTCAGTTTTTGTGATCTGCATATGCATACATGTCAGAGTCTGTTTTGTGCTCAGAGCCACCTGTTTGTCTGTGTTGACTGAAATAATATCTGTCCTTAGTGCTTATCATAACAGCTTATAGACAGGTTAGATTTTCCAACAAAATCCTAATGGTCACTCTATTTTTCAAAACTTCACTTCTACGGCTCTACAGTGGCAACAGCACTAGCTATCATTAGCCATCTAATGATTCTGTTTAGAAAATATTTGATGAATATCTTTACCGTTTTACTGTGCCATAAGCTGGGTGCTCCAGCTCCACCATTGTCCAAATACGGTACTGTAACTAACAGCTTCAAAAACCAATGGGTGACATCAGGGTGCCTTTGTTTCTTCCGTCATGTTTCGAAAGTGACTAGATGCTCAAATCTGACATAATGATCCTTTAACTATCTCTCTGAGTGTGTTGAAAGAACAGTATTGATTAATGCTATGTTAAAGTTACAGCACGCAGTGCTGTTTTACAGATCAGCATCTTAGGCTCTCTGTTTGGAAAGGTGATATAATAGGACCACATGAATAAATATTGTCTTTGTCTGTATTCTGTAACAAATACACCTCTGACCAGCATCACGCTTTAAAACCCAGACATCTTTGCTTGCGCTTTTTGCTTTCAGACAGCACATCCAGTTCACTTTACACCTTAAACTAGGTAGTGATAAAGAAGATAAAACAAGAAAAATGGTCACTGACATATGGTAGAGCATGTAAACCTATTTACTACTGTGATTCTGAAAAAGTTAGCTGATATCATGAATAAAATAGCAATAGTGTCATACAATGTAGCAGAGTGTTTACATACTAAATAATTGTCACTTAAAAAAGACAGTAGTTTTAATATAGGAAATGCCTTGGACACGAGACTGTATCATTACTAACATAACAGTGGCATTATATTCACTTTGACACATTACTGTATGCATATTTTATGGGGCCGGTATTGTTTAAAACCATTTGTTTGCAGTAATAAAAAATGTACCACTTTTGTTAAACTTTAAATGAGCATTTACATGTATAGTTTATTCTGTATATATTTCAGACTGAGTTATTTTATCTCAACTGTGCGTTGTACGAGTACATATCATTAAACCATCTATAGCAGTGGTTATCAACTGGTGGGTCAGGACTCAAAAGTGGGTCGAGGACTTAAATTGTTGAGCAATGGCATCACATTAGACTGAAACAGGGCAAGTTACATTGTTTTATTTTATCTGCTACATTCAGTTAGTTTATCATTCAACTTTTGCTTTTTTCATCACTTATTATTTTTGTATTCATTTTGGTTATTATGTTGTTAATTTTTGCTCATGTTCAGTAGTTCCTCTATTTTTTTCTTTATTCATGTTCATTTTCTTGGATATTGTCCTCAATTTTTGGTCATTTTTCATACTGATTTTTTTCATTTTTCTTTGCTGTCTGCATGTGTTCTTCATGTTGTGATAAAATTTGTTAGTTTTATTACTTTTTAAGCTGGATTTGAACGCTCTGATGGAAACAAGTGCAAATTTAATTCAAAATACAGTACACTCAGATTATGCTTCCTAGCTTACAAAAAACACATTTGCATAATTTTAATTTGATGCAAATAGTTCGCAGCTTGATGATCACTGAAGAACGTGAGTCACAAGGGGACACCAGTTGAGAAACACTGATCTAGAGCATGAGTAGAGTGCAACCCATGTATTGAATTGTGCAGTTTTCTCTTAGTGTCTGAAAAGGACAAAGAAGGAAGAAATGTGTTCTTGTTAAACCTCGTGTGGTGTTTGGGTCAAATTGACCCTTTGTCATATATTTGTAAAGAGAAAATGTGTTGTGTGGGGAAAAAAGGGAACAATATCATCACCAAAACAAACAAAATACTTAAAAATGAAAACAATGAACAGCACTGAAGAAAAAAAAGGATGAAAATTATCTTCATACTGAACAAAACAACCAAGAAAATGAGCAAAATTATTCAGAAAATGAAACTAAATAAAGAACCAAATATCACCAATATCAACATAACTGCACAAAAAGAAACAAAACTATCCATGAAAGGAACAAAAAACAAGTTAAACAAAAATAACCAAGACAATGAACAAATCTGAAGGAAAAATAAACTTTATATATGATATGACAAAGGGTCAATTTGACCCCAACATCACACGAGGGTAAAGTCCAGCAGTAAAATGTTCTCCACCTGTAAAGAGACTGTACTGTGATGAGCAGTTGGTTTCCCCTTATTCTGCATCACAGAAAATGGGCTGCAAATATTTAAAAAAAGATGGAAATAATAAATGTGTTAAATGTGTTGTGAAATGGCAAAGCTGAACAATCTGTAACAAAGGTTTTGAGGAAGTAAAGGCTATCATGAAAACAAGATAACGCTGTGCTCTTTTTTTCTCTGATATTTCTTACACAAGGGAAACACACTACAATTTAGCCTGAAATACAGGTCAAAATTTATTTAAGTGTAACAGTACAATAAAATTTGCATAGTTTGTGATTATGGACACAAAGGACAATTGATTTTGAGTCACATTCTAACGTAAACACAAAGAACTGAAGCTTGTTTGGACTGGCATGTCATCAAAGTACATTATATCACCCAGCCATAGTGTGTGTATGTGTACATGTGAAGACATGGCTTTCAATAACACACAAAAAAAATCTGTCATCTCTTTGATCATTTTGTTCAAATAAACATATCCAAAAGTTATTTTCTTTGGTCCATTTCTTATAAAGTACACCATGTAGGCTGTTATTCACAGTAATGCTCTAAAAAGTGATATTAAACTAATAACCATTAAAGCAATGTTTCAATCTACAAAAAGGGCCGGCTCAGTCGAAGGAAGAACTTGCTGTCATACATCATTAGATATGAGGTGTTCTAGAGCCGAAGCTAAATACTGTAAAAAAAAAAAAAAAAAGTAACAGCTGTTGGCAGGCGTCTGTTAAATCCTTTTAACTGTCCTCCTTAAGCATCTCCTCGATTTCCTTGTCCCAGTTGTCATCGTGATTCTCCTCATCAGCCAACACATCGTACTCCTGAAGCTCTTCCTGCAGCTCCCTCTCCCAGTCTGGAGTGTCCACTGAAACACCCAATGTTCAGTCACTCCTTTAAGATTTAATGACCGAAGGGACCAAGTAAATGATAACTTAATGAGACTGAAACCTACCCGATTTTGTGTTTGTATGTTCCTTCTTGTTGAGGACTAATTGTTCCATTTCTTTGCGTAGATCTTCTGCATTTATGTTGCATGAGTCAAAAGCGTCACTCACAAATTCAGAGACGGGTGGGCTAGTGGAGATCTCCATCTCATCCTTTAATAGTAGAAACAGAGGTCTGGCTGTCACCAATTTCTTGCTTTTGTAATGAAAACTTGAATCTCCATTTGTTTAGATTCTTTGCGTTGGAATAAAAAATGGGTAGGACTTTACCTCGTTGGACTTTGGTTTGGAACTACTCATGGCATTGGGAGCTTTCCTTGTACCATCTAAAATAGTTTTGTTACAAAAGAAAAAAGGCAACAATAATAGTACAGACCAAACCATAAGGATTTTTGCAGTAACATTACTAAAATAAATATTACAGATGTTACAATACTACTAAAGCATTGTTTTAAAATGACAGATATTTGGCAAAATCACAGCCCTCTGTGTCAATACACATCTATAAAAGCTAATGGTATGAATTCAAAACAAATATGGGTAACTTTTGACTGATATGAACTTAAAGCAATAAAACATTTGTATTGACTTTTACCTTTCTGATGATCATGCTCAGGGCTAGAGCCAGTTTCCTCCCTGTCTTTCCAGTCAGCAGCCTGTTGTGCTGCCAGCGCTGTGAGCTGGGCTGACTGTTTTATCAAGGACACACGGTAGAAGTAATTTTTCCAGAAAACTTCCTCTTTCACCCTAAAAAGGAAAAAGTCAGTTACCTCAGCAAGTGAATTGCTTTTTTAAAAATGTCTTGTAGAGGGAGGCATGTGATAAAAACATGGGGAAAAAGTAATATTTCAGTGTTCAAACATTCTTACTGTTTTGGGACCAGATGGAAGCGGATTTTCTTGAGTATCTGATCTTCTTCCAGCATCGCCATGGCGACAGGATAAATTTGTTCAAAGTCAAAGTGAAAATGCACCCCGGCAGGAGGGTCTCGCAAAAAATTCCTCTGGTCCTATAAACAATATTAATATATTATTTTATTGTACTGATGAAAAGTTTAATTATTTTAAGTATTTTCTGATATGAAACAGAATAACTGACAGCAGAGAGAGCTAAAATTTGTTGGTGTATAGTTTCCTCTTCATTATAACCAACCCATGGTGCCACAGCAGCACCTGAAAACAATAAAAAGTAGTCAGCATTTAGTACACTGTACAATAATGTACTTAAATATATACTCAGTGACCACTTTTTAGAAAAAGGATGGACCTCTTTGTTTTCAGAACATGCACACAGTGTGGTCATAAAGGGATGGACATGGTCAGCAACAACACTCAGTCAGGCTGTGGTGTTTAAACAACACTCAGTTAGTACTAAGATGCCCAAAATGTGCCTCCATCACCAGCCTGAGCAGTTGATACAAGGCAGGATAAATGTGAATTGTAGCCTCAGGGTTTGATATATTCTGGTCAGAGATGTTCTTGTGAATTACATGGGTGTAAAAAGTGAGCAGTTGAGTTACTGTTGCCTCTCTCAGCTTGAACAACTGTGGCCATTGTTCTCTGACTACAAAGCATTTCCTCTCAGAGAACTGTTGCACAAAGGATATTTTCTTTTTCTCTAACCATTCCCTGTAAACCCCAGAGATGATTATGAACATTTGAGTAGATGAGTTGTTTGTGAAATACTCAAACTGTCACAAACAACCATGCTACATTGAAAGTCATTGAAATCACCTTGCCTTACCCTACCCTGATGCTTTGTACTCTAGGTCATACTGGTCATGTTTACATATCTGAATACATTGACTTGCTGTCACATGACTGGCTGATTAGAGATGAGCTGCATTAATAGATGTACCTAATGAAATGCACCAGAATTTGTTGGAAATTGAGCATTATTATATTGAGGTTTCATGACATATTTAAGTCTCACAAATGATACAATTCTAAGTATATCCTAAAAATCACTCTTACTTACCAGACGTTTTTGCTTTTTTCTCCTGAACAAACTTCTCTTGTTCTTTCTGGAAATCACCTAAAATTGTCTAAGGAGAGTAAATATAGGTCAACCTATAACCTTAATAAGAGCGTCATTTCAATCATCAAAACTATGAGGAGGTCTTACCTGATCAATAATACCATTTATGTTTCCCTCCTCCACACTTTTCTTTAAAGTTTGCGCTGTTTCCACAACAGACTCAGATAATTTCTTCGACGCACTACTGGCAAAATCATAAATGTAACCTGAAAAGACATAAAAATAAAATAAAATGTAATTTACCAACATGACAAGCGAAGTGTGAGACGACTACTGCATCTGTTCATCACCAGTGTCAGACTTACCACTGAAGCCCTTCACTTTTTGGACAAGCTGAGGATGTTGACCATCTTTCTCGCTCTCAGCCACACTATCAGCTTTGTTTACTTCTTGATTCTTGTCGACAGTAACATCTTCGGCAGACTCGGTTTCTTCCTTTTCTACTCCAAGCCAAGTTCCCCAGTTCCTGAACATTCTTTAAAGACTTTACTTACAACGCTAAATAAAGATATAACTCAGTTTTTTATGCAACACTTCTTGTTATTTCGACCAAGTACAACTTCTACAAAACTCTGGCGACGTTTAAAAGTTTCCCACTTCCGCGAAATAGTTCACTTTGATCTTTCCGAGTATCCGTACATTTACCGGTTGTCATAGAAACGGAAGCGTTCGAGTGAATTTATTGGTATTTACATCACAAAAGTAGTCTAAAATATTTGTATTGAGAACTAGGGCTCGGATAGTTTTACTGCAGCTACCTATGACTTAATCCGCTTAAAATGTAGTTAAGATGGTGTTTGACTGTGTTTATTAAGCAGAAGTAAAATATGTTGCCCTTTGTTAAAGGAAAACCTTACATTCCCGGCTAGCTTAACTAACAGTAGATGGCACACTTGCGCAGTATTTTCGTCCAGTTATCCCTGTTGTCCATGGATGGAGCTAGGTTAGCTTTAGCTACTTTAAACTCTCCTGAGTGTTTCAGTGTGTGTTGTTGGTTCGTATCATTAAGTAGATACGGATCGACCTGCTGCATTTAATTTAACAAACTTTACGACCATCACACGAAAACTTGTCGGAGAGCTGGCGAGCAAATAAAAAGTGCACTCCTTGAGGATTTACACAGTTACAAAAGATGAAGTGGGTGTAAAGTAAACCTGGGACATCCTGGCGTGCCAGTCCGATGAGAGGATCGTGTTCACCGGCTTCTTCACTTGAATTCCCAGGTAAGAATGGCTGTTTAAATCCGACTTTTGTGTGTAATTTAATTGATCTAGACAAAACTGCCGTTGTATTTTGTTTAATGAAAGGATAATTTCATCAGAAAGTGCGTGTTTTAGTCGGGAAATCGGTGAAGCTACCTATTCCAGACAGAGCTGATGTGCCTGACTTCTCAGTTCTTATTTGATACCAGCTAAGATGGTTTCCATTGTTGTGCTCGACGTTGTTAGTGTGTTTAATTCTCTGTCACATAAGAGCGTTAAGTTTAAGTCAGCTTGCCTCTAGTATAACAACAGGTGTTTGCGCTAAGTTACAAGTTTTCATAATGACTGACAGAACGGTGCATTATTCTATCAGTAAGCACACAACAACAGCTCTTATGAAGAGCACAGTTACTGGATTAAACTCAGCAATTTTGTTCCTTGCGGCTTATTTCTGGTCAAATTACGAGCACATCAGGTTTTAATGGGATGAGTCCAGCCTATATGACTACAAAGAAAACTGTGCTGGATGTTAAAAGTTTTAAACATTATATCTTTTACTTATTTGTTTACTTGAGCTGAATAGGAAGAGTTGCCTCTGAGAAAAATTGAAATTGATTAAATTCTGTTTAAATAAAAAATAAACTTTTGTTTTTGCTGTTTTGTTATGATGTGTGGTGTGCAGTGAAATTTTACATTCATTTTAATTTTCACACTTAAAAATGCATTCATGTTAACTGTCAGATAAAATTATTATTATTAGAAATATTGCTGATTCTTTTGCATTAAGTTCACATTAAATCTGGCTGAGACTGCATATTGCTTATAGTTAACAATTTTTGAATCCTGTAAAGCTTTTGTTGGGAAGAATTACATTTCATGCATCATACAAATTGACCATTATGCAGCAGTCCTTCCACTGGTTCTTCCTAAAACACTAAAATAGCTCTTCTAGATTCTTGTATGTCCTGCCAAGGTAAACATGAGTAAATCATAATCACAATAAAACAGTGGTATTTGACCATGTTCAGATATTTCAAAGGGTGTTGGAGGTTGGTTGTCAGCAGTGCAGAAGTGAAACAGAACATGTCAGCTATTAAAGTCTCCTTTCCAAATGTACAATCAACAGTGAACTGAATCCAAAACAAAATGAACTTCTGAAATGCAGTCTCATTTGGAGAACATTATCCAGTAGTGTTAAGAAATTAGTTTTGACTGGACTTGTTTTTGTTCTACTTTTTTCATCAGTACCATGGAAGCTGAGGGATACAGAAATGATCCTGAGACTGTTTGGCATCCAATGCCAAAATCCACAGACCTGGAGCAGAGGAACAGAGATGGTGAGGGTTGGAAGCTGGTGGATGTTTCTCTCACAGGAGGCGCACCATGGGGATTTACACTAAGAGGGGGTGTGGAGCACCGTGAACCTCTGCTCATAACCAAGGTACATAACCCAGAAGCTTCTTTTCATCTCTGAAACAGCTTTTATATCTTTTCTTGTTAATTAAAATAATGGCTCTGCTCTTCAGATGTGGTGCTTTTTGTGTGACTTTTGAAGGCAAATAAAATATATAGATATGTCCATGGTCCACATTTAGGAGACTGTGTGTTCCTCCTTTGGTTCCCATTATGTTTAACATGCAATTTTGCAGTAATAGTCTGACAGGCTGTTGTAAAATTTGCCAAAAAAATTCACTTTGAACCAAAGACACTTCGCTATTCCAAGGTTAAGGGTAGTGTGACGTCACGAAGCACAATTTTGGCAACAAGTGCCAGTAACTGAGAAAACTGTGTGAAGAGATTATAATGCAGAAATACTGGACAGATCTGACCGAACTTATGATTTCTGTTTTCTTCCTAAAATTGGTCTTGTTTATATTGTCAGATGTGTTTTACATTAATTCCTAGAGTGAAAATACTTGACATCCTCTTAAAATTTTCATGATGTTGTGGTGTTGAATCAAGTTGAACCAAGAGACAAGATTTATTGAATAATGTAATATTATAACATGTTAAATTATTGTCAAAAATATAAATATCTAAACAACTTTCCATCCATAAACATAGTATTATTGTACATGTAAAATTTATTTTGACTGTATAGGCAGTGATAAAGTGAAGAGTTATGGTGTTTGTACATACATGTGTAATATTCAGCTACTATCCACAGTAGACTGGTTCAGAAAGCATTATCTGTTGCCTGTGCAGTGAAAGCACATTGAAAGCATACGCATTAGATACAATGTAGCACGTCTTTCAGAATGTAATACAAAAGTCAGCATTTTGTGTCACGTTCCACCAAAGAATCAACATTTGCCAGAAGTTGCTCTAATCAAAATTCTAAATGGGTGACATGCGCTGCACTTAAAGCAGATAAAGACCTTAACACAATGCAGCCCAATCAGCTCTGAAATCACACTGTAACCTCACTTCTGTGTTGACAGTGTAATGATTTACTACAAAAGACCTTGCTTGTTAATTCAGTGTGGTAAAATAACCAGCACCTGTTTGTCAGGAGCTCTCTGCGTGCCTGCTCCATTTTTTTTTGTGTCATTTCTGTATTGACCCAAAAAGTGTCCAAAGTCCAACTCGGAGGGGTGAAACTCATGCGCATACACCATATGGGTTTCGAGTGATCAGATATCACCTTCATTACGCCAGCACAGCTTTTATAAGCATATGATTAAAATGACCAGAATTCTGGACATTTTAAGTCTTTAAGCTGTAAGATGAAATGGCGAAGACATATTGCTGAGCTCGGAGAGACATTGCCTCACTTCATCATTCTGCACAGATGCTGTTCCTTGGTTTGGTATTGGTGATAGTACTGTTAATGTTTTCTCACTGAACTCCATGTTCTTCAAGGATCAAAGAAATTGGACCTGTAAACATCAGATGGTGAGTTGTTCATTTCTGAGAACTTTCTGTGAGACTTTAAACTTTTCCTGTTCAGCACCTTTTAAATATTTTTCAGTAACGCTAAGGCACAAATGTGTGTGTGTGTGAACCTAAAACGTTTGTCAAGCCGACTCAAAATGCCTTCCAGTTTATCTTTGGCTGCACTGTGTGTTATGAGATCCTACCTGAACGTTTGCTTTCACATACTTTAGTGCTTGGTTAGATTTCTGTTGGAAGGGTAGCATATGGTACCAGGAGCAGGGGAGGAATGTCGGAGCTTTGTTTGATTTTCTAAATGCAGTGAATTATCTGTGACAGCTCGAAGCCTTTTGGAATGGCATGATGGGATAAATAAAGTCAGGATTAGTGAATTGTACTCTTTAGAAGCAGCCTGTGTAGTGCAGCCATTGATTAACAAAGTTATTTTTAAGAATTGTCTGTGTTTACTAGATAAACATGCAAGCTAAATCTACATTTTTCTTTAGAAAATGCAAACATCCCAGTGAAGTATCTCTGCCAGCTGATTTGACACTTTTTAATGTGTATCTGACATTATGAATACGCTGTGTTGATGTGCTTTGCATTTACGAAGTCTTTATGATCTACTTGGAAGTACCATGCTCATTATCTGCTCTGCTGTATGTTTTACAGCAGCCATTCCTAAATACTGGGTTGGGACCCACAGGTGGATGACAGGAGAATTTACTTGGGTTACCAAATAAATCAGCATTTCAATCAAGCAAGAACTATGTTTCTGATATTGAATATTTCTAGTCTGATTATTGTGATTACAATACACTTGAGAATGAATGAGAGTCTGACCTTTGCTTAAATTCAGTGCACATCTATTAAACAAAACTGTGATTTCTTTAGCCTATATCTCTTCAAAACGGGTCATTTGTCTGCTCTGAATCATAGTGTAAGCCTTGTGATATTATAAAATAGCAGTTAAAATGGTCAAAAACATTAATTTCTGCACATATTCACTTCTTATGATTTCTAGATTAGTGATTTGGATCATGACTGTTGTCACTTCTAAATATTGGGTCATCAGGAAAAATTTTGGGAACCACTGCTTTAGAGGGTAATTTCAGTTTAACTTAATGCAGGCCATACTTAAGCCCAGTCTTGTCTGAGAAAATGGGCTGTATTTGTTATAGATCTGACAAAAAATGCAGATTGTTGGCTTTAACATGCCTCACTCTGTTCCTCTGGGGAAAAAAGAATCCTTGTGAAGTGCTACAGGAGTTTTGTGTGTTGTGACTGGCGCTGTGTAAATAAAATTGAACAGAACTGAATTCATACTTGTTTAAGTCACTCTCACTGTTATGGCCCATGAGCGTATTTCACATGTACCTGCTGCAGTAACTCTGTTGACCACACTCTCACTACTGTGCAGTGATCGTACTGTTCTGTAACCTGAGGAGCATATTCTGTTGAAACTGTGTTTATGTTGGATGCTTGCACTGTGTCAGGATCCCTAAAATGAAAGATAATAAAGCAGGGTCTAGTGTTTGATGAGAGGATTGGCTAAAAAATATCCTGGATCTAATTAAAATTCTTAACATTCCAGTCATAGTGCAGGTTATGCTCAAGGTCTTCGTCGACTTAAAGAACTTAGCCTCAATAAACACGAATAATCCACTTTTACACGACACAGCTGGGCATGCACCTCATGCTTTTACTTCCTTTGCCAGGATCACATTTCATAAGAAAGAAAATACAATGGTACTTCACATACATCCGTTCCGGCGTCACGGCCTGTATCCAAATCAGTCGTTATCCGAAGTCACTTTTTCCATATGAATACATGTAAAACCAATTAATCCGTTCTGGACCCATGACAAACTCCCATATAAAGTATGTATTACACACCCCTAC
>JAQQAE010000098.1:0-44141 GCA_029823295.1 Pseudamia nigra | reverse complement strand
AAATGATTTAGAATGTATTCTTACCTTGGCTTATGACTTGGTAGTGTATCCGTGGACACTGCACACGTCCATAACTGTAAACAACTCCAGACACCAGAGCTCTCAAGACAGGGGATGATGTCTGGGTCAATTAGAATAAACCAAAGAAAAATTGTGAAGTTTCTATCCTTGGCTGTTTTTTCCTGTTTGACAGAGGATGACACCCTGCCAGCAAAGATTCTGTTGTTGATTTCTTCTTGTCCTGCATCTTAAGTGTCATTTATTTACAAAAAGATGAAAAACAATTTCGTAACATTAATGTTTGCAATAAAATACACTTTTGGTCTTATCTTGAGAACATTAGGGTCTAAACTTTGAAAATAAACAACATTATCCTGTTTCATAGTTGATGATCATGTCAGTTTTTCAGCCCTTGGTTAGGCTGATCAGGCTTAAAAGGCCTGTGGGCACTTCTACATGTGCAGCGCCTACAGTATGTCCCACCACTTCTGGGTTTGCCTCATGTGACCTACCTTACATTAAAAATTGCATCACTGGTGATAACAGAATTTGCTACTAAATATAGTATCAAAGCTTCATACTGAAGTGGTTACATGAGGCGGTTTTATTCTGATTAAGTTTTATTTCAGTTATTTGAGTCCATGTAAATGCAGTTGAGAGCACTGTGAGTCTACATAAACAGAGGGTTTTTCATTGCCAACATAGGACAAGATCATATCAACATAAAACACACTTCCAGTAGTTTTCAGTGACATCAGACATGATGTCTGCTTGGAAGAGGGATGAGAGGGACGTCCGGTGAATGATGACCTGTCTCTTCGCACATTGAGACTCTGGCTGTCCCGTCTGTTTAGTATTCAGGCCTTCAGGTCAGCTGTAATTGGATCACTTTCATACTGCTGCTGTAAGAGTTTCATATTTTCATATTAAACTTCTTCCTCCATTAGTGTGACTGACACATTCAACCTTTAGCTGGAGGAAAAGGCGGCGATGTGAGGACTGCAGGTACGACTGAAACAAAACTCTCCTCCAGTCCTCTCACCTCAGTCACATCAAGTACTTAACAATGAAGGGTTGTGACGTTGTTTTACTAGCCCTCTACCTGCTTCTTCTTCAGCTAGTGCCCACATTTGCATTTCACAAAAACTGTGCATGAGGATGAATGTGGTTTGTTATTTATCAGTGCAGGCAAAAACAAGACGAGTTCATTATTTAGACCATTGTACACGTAAAAAAATAATGCCATCCTTGTCCGTTGAAAAGCAGTCTGTACCTACTCTATTACTGCAATTTGGTCATGTATTACAAATAAAGAGAACAAAAGCATATCATTCTCTCATCAGACTCACAAAGTAGTCACAGGCCTGCCTTGTCAAGAGTTATTTCTGCTGTTTTTTGCCTTCTGAATGTGCTTTAAACCATCAGTTGTCTGGTCCAGAGGCGTGGGTACAGAGTCAATAGGCCTAGTTTAGAGCTTATGGCAAGAAATGTTCAGTAAAGAGAAAAAGAGAGAAGATGGTCCATCATTACTTTAAAAAATGAAGGTTAGCGTCCAAAAAATTTCAAGAAGTGCTTTCACCAAAACCATCAAATTCTATGATGAAACTGTCATCAGGAAAGGAAGACCCAGTCTTATCTTTGCTGTAGACGGGACGTTAATTAGAATGAGCAGACTCTGAAACTGGGGAAAGTCCTCCTGATAGCCAGTTTTATCATAGTGTTTAATGGTTTTGGTGATTGCACCTGGGGACAATAGTGTTTGCAGTACCAAAAGAGCTAATGACTCTGTACCCATCCTTCCTCTGCACAAGACAAATTATGGTCTAAAGCACATTAAAAAGGCAAGTAATGGCACAAATTAACTCTTGAGAAGGCTCACTTCACGAGGTAGTCACAGTATCTGTGACTACCTCGTGAAGTGGACGAGAGAATGCCACGAAAGTGCAAAGCTGTCATCAAAGTCACTGTAAATGTGTCTACTTTGGACAATATAAGATATAAAATGTTCTGGATTATTTAACACATTTTGTCTTACAACATAATTCCATACGTGTTCTTTCACAGTTTGGATGTCAGTATTAAGGTGAAATCTTAAAATAACAAAAATTAATAAAATACACAGGACACTTCTGACTGGTTTTACACAGTAAATGTGCAAGATTTGATTAGGATTTGAATTGTACAGCCAGCAGAGCTGCTTGCTTGATTGAGATATTTTAACCCTCTCAACACTTATGATTAGTGTAAAGATAAAGCATATGAGTCACTATAAAGAGACATGTGTCTCAATATCTGAAGTGATTCTTACCAGACGGGATGACCATGATGGTTTTCCTATTTCAGTTCATAGATGTCTCCGCAGTGCAGAAGTCTTTGGCACAACGTCACAACTATTATTCTTCACAGCCTGGTGATAAATTAGTTTAATGAAGACAGCTTCCATCAATAGGCATATATCATCTGCAGAAGGCTGTATTTGGTGAGATGGCTCTGTTCTGCCCCCCCCCCCGTCCTCCTTTTTTTATGAAGATGCATGGAAAACTTGTAGACAGTGGGAGCATCAGGAAAAGCCCCATCGGAGGGAAGACAAACAAGGCATCAATGACAGTGGCATGACATTAAATGCTTTTAAAATATCTTTTGTTAATGCACATTTTGAAATTTAGCATATGAAAATTTGGAAAACTTTGGACACTGCATGAAAAATCGTTAGCTGGAGTAAAGACTTACAAGGAGAACAGCTACGGCAGCAGTTTAAAATTTGCATGAGGTTTGTCACTTGTATGAGCAGAAGGGAATCTACTAAACCATAAGCTGTGAGCTGAGGTTGACTTTCTACCCTATTTGAGTCAACAGTGCGCTCAGTGTGTTTGCTTCTTTTAAGCTAAAAATATTACAAATCGCAACATTAATGAGAAGCCAAGAAAAAATATTTTTACAGAGTGATGGAATAACCATCTAGCTTTTCATCTTGGTGTGAACATAAAGATTAAATGTGACCATCACATAAATTATCCCCCACTTCATTACAGTTCTAAACGTCAAACAAGCAGCATGTTGCAGCACTAACATGGCAGACCCTCAGGCAGTGGTGCACCATGGGAATCTGACTGTGCTCTGTGTGTGTACAGATATATTTGGAGAGAGTCTGTTTGTGTATTCGCAGGGTTTTTGACTACCAGCGGGTCCCCGCCTCGGTCCCAGTGGATTCCAGTCCCATCAAACGGCCCCGGCCTTCATCCTCCTCCTCCACCTCCTCTTCTTCCTCCAGAGCAGCTCAGAGGAAGAGCAGCAGAGCGTCAAGCAGGAGCAACAACACACACACCTCCCCACCCACCAACAATAAATGTAAGACAGATACTGAACTTTACATGTCTACAGTCCTGCTGTTAGTGTACGGACCCTGCAGACATATGCACTGTAGCTGAACTGTGTCCAGAACCTACAGTGGTGGTTTGTAGCCAAGAATGAGTCTAAAACAATGCAGTGAGGCTGGAAGGTTACAAGAAAATGTAACAGTGTGAAAAAAAATGCATTAAATAAAACAATATGACAGTCATTTGAATCTGAAGATGTCACACAAAAAGGTTATTTCTTGACATCAAATCATCTGACAGTGTTACTTGTCCTTCCAGCGTTTGAAGGAAGAAACATGAAGATTTTAGCGACATTACACAGTTTTATCATATTCTATCTACTAGTCTACAGAAAGACCTGGTGTTGCTTTATCCATTCTTATTTTTATTGCACAACAATGCAATGAGATGTTTTCAAAGTACTTTAAAAGTTCAGCTTTGCAAACAAGCAGTTACTTCACACTGGAAGAAGTTCAATTATGGGTTCAATTAAAATTTTCAGCTCAGTTGTATTTGTTTAGTGCCAATCATTACCCAGGATTATCTCTTGGAGTTCCACAATTTAAGACTGAAGCCTTAAAATACTGAGAGTGTGAGAGAGTAAACCCAACAGAACCTCCGAGAGCAAGCCTAGGGTGACGAGGGGAGGAAAAACTTCCTTTAATGAAGGACAAAAACCTCCAGCAAGAACCAGGGCTCGACCGGTTGGGCTTAGTGGACAGAGGGGAGACAAAAGAAAAAAAGTAGATCTGGAAAACCAAACAACACAGACACAGGACCTGTTCATGACCAACAACCACACATTGTCTGTTTTAAATGTATGTTTTTAGGATTTTTTAAATCTTTATTGTGTAGTTTAGAAGAGGTTCTTAATGTAATCACCTATTGTGCAGAATTTTGATGATGTTTCAATTGACGTTTTGACAGGGCAACCAGTCTGAAAATGATCATTTTTCAGAAGCAACCTTCCCAAAACCAAACCAGTAAACAACTGCAAAATACAGTTGCACTTTTCATTTAATTGTGCATATCTCACTGTTTCCCAACACTATAAGTTAACTCTTTAACTTAAAAAAACAACCAAAAGTTGAAGTTGGAGCCAAATTAATGTTGTAAAAAAATAACTAGGATTATGACCTCAGTGATGAAGCGTGTAACAAATTAAATGAAATACAGTAACTCTGAATGTGCTGTCATGAAAGTTGACCTCTGACACCCTGCTTCTGTCACGGGTCAACGTACACATCTCAGGCTTTTCTTAATGCAGTGGTTCCCCGGGTAATGAACACTTCTACCAATGAACGAAAAAAACTTTGGCCAAAATTGTCCCCCACCTAACGAAAGTTTCGGGTTATGAATTTCATAACCCGTAAAATTTTGGGTTACGAATTTCGTAAATCGTCTTGCGAATATTTCCACCTTTTGTTTCACCTATTTTTTTCACTTTTTTCACCTAAGATACTCCTTCATTTTGTGTTTTTCATCATGGGACCTAAGAAAAATGACTCAAAATCAATAAATGTGCACGTACGGGTGTGTAATACATGCTTTATATGGGAGTTTTCGTGGGTCCAGAACGGATTAATTGGTTTTACATGTATTCCTATGGAAAAACTCACTTCAGCTAATGAATAATTCACCCAATGAACGTGACACTGGAACGGATTAAATTCGTTATCCGGGGCACCACTGTAAAAGTATTTTCGCATTTGAACCACAACCAGGAAGTTTGCATTCATGTGCAATCTGGACGCGTCTTTAAAATCTTGAAACCTACAGTCTACATAAGATCCTGCTGGAAACAGAAATTCTCCGAGGATCGTTTCCCTGTGTTCATGTTATCTGCTGCAAGTGTGATGGCTCGTCACAGTGCTGGGGCCCCAGGGTGCTGGAGAAAAGGTGCCAGATGGTCTCTTCATTAAAAGCTTCTGTACCGCAGGGCTCTCCTCTCTGCTATAATCCAGCCGAGCCTATCAGGGTTCGCAATTAGACTGAGTTAATAGTGCATGGCAAATAAGAATTGTTTATACTAGTTTATTACAAGGCTTAATAGTTTTTACTGCACCCTATCACAAGGAAATTAGATTGCCTTTGCAAGCTTCCGAGGTCAAAAAGCTTTCAGGAGTGAAGTAGTTTTCAGGGTCATTTGGTGAGCTGTTGGAGGCGCCGTTGGTCCATTACAGAACACAGTGAGGGTGAAGACTTGTGCAGAGGGAGAAGGTGGGAGAGCAGCACTGAGAATAATCGACGGTGCAGGACTAAAGGCGTGATGCCTGCAGGGGTCAGTGGATGACATTTGCATCTTCATGGAGCTGTAAAAAACAGACTCTTGTACATTGTGTATTTTTAGCCAATTTCTGGAAAGACACCCTCAAGATACATAGAGATCTGCGAGGTCGGGCATGCTGATGTACACTGTGGGTTGGATTAGATTAGATTAGATGTGTTACAACAAGTGGAAGAATTCCACACAGGTGATGTAGACACAGCTTGTCAAATCACTTTATTATGCATCCATGTAAATTGTTAAAGCAGACATATTGTGATTTTTTTGTTGTATATAGCACAAAACAGATAAAATCCACTCTATCTCATCTCTTTTTCTTCGTGTCTTTCCAGTGAAGATGACTGAACTTCTTGCCATAAAGAGGGAGCTGACAGTCATCAAAGTGCAGATAGACGGACTGTTAGACTGCGTGGACAAGATGGACAGACAGAGGAAAGACTGCAAAGGTAGAGATCAAAAACGGAAAACTGTCTCTCAGTGCTGGTTCTCTTCAATCTCATTTTTCCTCATACTCTGGTGTTGCCTGCTACAGCCCAGACTGGCCATGCTTGGAACTATTCAATAATACTGTTATCTCAGATGAGGATTTATTTTATTGGTTGATTATTTTGTTATCGTCCAACAGCTACTTTGTCTCATCTCTAGAAAACAGACACATTTTTCAACATAACAAGCTAATTTGTAATGGGAAAGCATGTGATCTGAATATGATAAAGACAATACAAATTCTGCCCGTGTTAGACCTTGTCCTTGTGTGAAGTTCAGTAGAGATGCACTGATATGTACATAATTCTAGTCTATGATGTGATAAGAGCATCCTACCAATGATTAATTTAAATCATTTGCTACAGTCAAGATACCATCTTTCTTGAGATTACAAGATGACTAGTAATCAGTGGTTGATGGAGTGAACAGAACCGGTACGCAAGTCAAAGTTTTGTCACTTTATAATGATAATGACTCATTAAAAAAATACTTGAGTAAGAGTTTAAATGTATCCGATCAAAAACTTCTCAAGTAGTGAGTTACTTCATAATGTGGAATGTGTTACACACTGATATTGCTTTTGAACATTATTTTTGACACTGTACATTAATTCGGAAGGCATCCAAACTGTGAAAGAACACATGGAATTATGTAGTGAACAAAAACAACTCAGAACATGTTTTTTTATTTTAGATTGTCCAAAGTAGCCACATTTACTTTGATGACAGCTTTGCATTGTACTGTACAAAGATGATATAAAACATGGAAAACATAATTTGCCATGTACTTTCCTTATAAATTACTTGATTCGTACAAAATTCTTTTTATTATCTTGTATAAAAAATGCAACAGGGGCCACTTTCAAGAGTAAATCATAGTATAAGCCTTATAAGTTGCAGATCACATCACATTTAAAACATAAAAATGTACTAAGGAAGGTGACAGAAAATTTCATACATTTTTTTGTATTTCTTTTCCATATGGGCAGGTTCACAAAGTAGACACTTGGAACAGTTTTCAATTCACAGGTGAGTTAATTTGTACCATTTCGTTCACAGGTGAGTTAATTTGTACCATTTTGTGCTTTAGACAGTTGTCTTGTGCAGAGGGACAGTCGATACAGTGTCAGTAGCCATGTTAGTGTTTCTACAACAACTGTACAAATCCATATTATGGCAAGAAACAGTCACTTAAGTAAAGATAAAAGACAGTCCATCACTACTTTAAGAAATGAATGTCAGTCAGTCTGAAAAATGAGAACGGGAGCGTCCAAAACCATGCAAGTCTTTTCATTAACTGGTGGTTTTGGCGAATGCACTACTTGAGATTTTTCAGACTGATTCACCTTCATTTCTTAAAGTAATTAAGGATTGACTTCTCTCTTTGCTTTGTGTTTCTTGTCATAACATGGACTGTAATAGCGATATTGACTCTGCACCCACCCTCCCTCTGCGCATGACAAGTGACGGTCTTAAGCACATTAAGAAGACAAGAAATGGCACAAATTAACTCATCTGTGAATTGAAAAGTGTTCCAGATGACTACCTCATGAATCTGGTGAAAGAAGGCTATTACAGGCAATCTAAAATATAAATCATGTCCTGGTTATTTAACTTTTTTTTGCTTACTACATACAGCAATTCCATGTGTTCTTTCACAGTTTGGATGTCTCCAGTGTTAATGTACAAGGCTAAAAACAATAAAAATAGAGGGAAAAAAACACTGAAAGACAAGGTGTGTACAAACCTTCCATTGGTAGCGCACACCATAATGTGCAGTCAGGTGAGCTGTCCACTGTGTTGATAATCATGTAGTCTGTCAAAAACTGCTGTCATGCCATTGCTGGCTGAGTCTGACTAGATTAGATGCCAGTTTAATAAAAGTATATCAGCCTCATACATCAGTACGATCCATGTTAAATCCACCTAGAGTACGACGGATCTCTGAACTGAGGTTTATTAATGTTAATGATGTGTGCGGGAGTCACACAGCAGCATCTGATGATGCACAGAGATACGGTGTGTTTACCATCAGATGTGATCTGCTATCATGCTGCATCTGTGAGTAATGGTTCAATGACAAAACTGCCGCCAGTGGAGCGTGGATTATGACACCGAGGTAAACAGCGATAAACACCGGCCTCATAACCTTTCATAAGCTCCCCTTCAGCGCCCAGGAGTCATCTTGTTGTCAGCCAACTCTATCTGCGTGTGTGTGCGAAAATTTTCTCATGATAATAAAAAAGATGGGGAAATTATCCAAAGTGACATGTTGAGAGTTTTACTTTCTTTAAATCTTAGTCGTAGACCGCAGTTTATGAGGGTCCATTACTTTAAAAGACAGACTGTCACGGCAGTGGTAATGGGTGTTTGGGGCAAAATCAGCTAAAATACAAGTGGTATGGCTGTATTAATGTTGAACAGTGCATTACTGTATATAAAAACACTGCATTATGTAATAATCTGACAAAATGAAATCTATCTGTTCGAGCTGTGTAAAGTTACTGATATGTATCTAAAATTTTCCTGCACAACATACTCTATACCCCCCACACCAGCCTCTCCAACAACAAACAAAGCAATAAATAAAACAGCACAATATATTGTACTTACCCAAAGCATTCATGAGTCAACCTAACACAACTTAACCCTAACCCTCCCAAAAACAATTTGGGATGTAAACAAAAACAGAATACGATGATTTGAAAATCTCATGAACCCATATTTTAGTCTCAGTAGGACATAAACAACACACCAGGTATTGAAATGACATTTTACCATTTCATGGAAAATATTAGCTCAATTTGATGGCAGCAACACATCTTGAAAAAGCTGGGACAAGGGCAACCAGTGGCTTAACAAGTAATTGGCACAAATCAAAAATAACTGGAGGAGCATTTGACAACTAGTTAAGTTAACTGGTAACAGGTCAGTACTATGACTGAGTATAAAGAAAGCATTTTAGTGAGAGAGCCTCTCAGATGTAAAGATGGACACTAATCTGCACCAAACTGCATCTAAAAGTTTGGAACAAATTCAGAAAAATGTTTCTCAACATGAAATTGAGAAGAGTTTGAAGATCCTTAAATATGAGTTGATATTATTGTCCATTCTGATCTTATTCTTAATAAAACAACAAAACAAATCAGCTTTTTATTAGATCAACCTGACAAATACAGTGTCTTTATTTCTGAAGTTTACCTGGAAAAACTCATCGTGCTTTTATTTCACTCCAGGTCTTTTGACTGAGCTCCTCAAAAACAATCAAAAGACTTCAGCTAATTCCAAATGCTCTCATATTTTACAATAACAATCACAATATTTAATAAAAAAGGGGAAAAGTTTGACACAATGCCCTTGTGTCAAGCAGTGAAAACATATTACATCCTGACTTGTTGCATCATGCAGGGTTTTAATTTAAAACATTGTTAAGCACTGGTAGTTGTGTTTGAAAAATATTTGCCCTGAATGTATTTTTATGGTTTGAATGCACTGTGTAAGTCTCTAATTGTCTGAGATGCCTTTAAATTAAGAGAATTGTTCCATACAGTAAATATCATTTCTTGGCTTGTGTGTCTCATCTGAACCCCCTTCTGCATGCCCTCCACCTTTACTTTTCTACATTTTTCGTTTCCGGCCCTATCAGTGACACGTGCTATGATGCACAACGTCCCATGTGAGTTACAGACCTCTGAATTTTGAAGACTTTCTGAGGCTAAAACACAGTTTAGAATACACGGAGATGGGATGAAGTCAGGAGAGAGGTGGAATATGTCAAAAAGTGTAGGTGATGTGGGTTGCATGCTTCAGGCTAGCTGCTGCATTTACTCCTGGCACGTCCTATTATTATCACTTCATCTCTCCTCAGGTACGGTGTGTCTTCTCGGCTGTTTGTGTCAGAATTCAGGTGAAATAACACAGCTTTCCAGATCAGTGATATGACCATGTGCTTTATAAATCTATGAAGGTCAAAACACCCACAAAGCCTATTACAGGCTGTATTTCTGAAGGTTAAATGCAAGGTTTAACCCTTAAATTTAAAAGAATGAATTCAAACAATGAATTCCAGGTGAAGACAATTCATTTTAAGTTTGAGCTTTGTCTCAGGAGGTGAAGCGGGTAACTGTTCCACTAGTGAGCGAGTGTGAATGCGACATCTTGTAAAACCGCTTTGGGTGCCATTAAGGTAGTAAATCTCTATTTAACTAAAATCTATTACTACTTTAAGTCTCCAGGAGATGAATTTAAGTGGATGTAATTTCCTCCAAACACCTGGAAGCACAACATGTGTGTTTTTGTGCGTCAGAGTTTCCTCACAGCAGGGATCCCAGTGTGTCGGACTCTCCACGTCGAGGTTCAGTCAGCAGTTTGGAGAGAGAGAGCCCTGAACCGGGAGAGGCCAGTGAAGAGGAGTCAATGCACTACCCGCACTACTACCCCCACAGCTACTCCCACAGGGTAAGTATATGCCCTCGCTCACTTCCGAAACAACACACAGGTGACAAAGAAAAGGAAAAATCAGGAGGGAATGGTGTCTTCCAACCTGAAGATGTACCGGTTTATGTTTGAAGTGTTTGAAAATGTCAGTCATATGCCACAGCCTTGAATTCAGCAGATGTAAACCCATGTGGACCAGAACACAAGATGCTCCATTAAGCCTTTCAGTTCATTCAGAGACAGAAGTCAGAGCTGATCTGTGCCTTTTTGTCCCACCCCTATAATCTTTACCCACCTATGCTTCGAACATTGTTTATGGATTCAGTATAGGAGGGTTTGTGTTACCTGTTGTTTTGCACACTAAACAATCTGTTGTAGATAAAGTTAAAACTTTAGGATGTGAAGGGGAAACACCTTTCCTTGTTTCTTGAAGGAGAGTTTCTTTTCGTCTTTGTTGAAAATCCCAGCTTATTAAAGCTCTTAAACGGCATCATTCAACAGAGACACAAAATACAGTACTTTGTCTCTACCTTGACCACATACTGTACATCAGTTAGTCATGAACCATGCAGGGCAAATACAAATCCATCTATAGAGCCCTGCTACAGCTGTCCTGACAGAGGAAATAGTTTGTACGTAGTAATGTAGGAATTGACATCGGTCTTGAGATTGATGTCTCAGACTCACAAGCAAAGAGAACTCAGCATGTTATAAATAGACAAACTCCCAGTGACATCACACATAGCTTTCTGAATTGCAATTTGGACGCTGTAATAAGGAGCCCCTGGGCATCACCCTCTTAGCACCCTTGGTTGCTCTCTCAAAAATGGACTGGCATTTTTGGTTGAATGAAACAGTCAGTAGGTTTACATGCCACCTACAGTAGCTTAGTCGAGCTACAGTACAGTTGTAGCTAAGCTGTGTATGTAAACGTACTGACTGATACATCTGGTTTGGACACATGAATGAAAACCTGTGTCTTTAATGATGAATAACTATCGGCTTGTGGATCCTCTAAACAGACAAGCTGTATAAAAATCCACCCCCTGTACAGTGTTCACAGAAGTGGAATTGAACTTTGGAGTCCAAAAGTGCTGTTTGTACCAGGCGGTAAATGGGTATTTCTGATGAGAATGATTCACTTCTGGGTTCAGCCCACAGTGCACAGTGATAGAACTGCAGTATCTGACACTTCTGCATTTGATGATGCCACTCAGGCAAAACCAGTCAACATTGATTCATTTGTTTACATCATTATTGTGGTTTGAAAACAGCATTTAAAACTCCCTTTTTTAAATCTCCCATTTTTACCGTTTCAGTCTGATTCAGGTTTCTACAGACTGCCTCATTTTGCTTTGTCCTTGCCAAGAGGAATCATGTCATCCCTAAAACCACCTTAATCAGTAATATTTGAAAAAAGATCCTTTTTCTAACGCCTTCCTTGTGGATCTAATGTGATTTCAGCCTAGTCTTGGGGTTGATTTGGTCTTGGTTTAAGTGGTCTTAACGTACAAACTCATATGGTCTCGGAAGTTTTCAGACCTGCTACTTGATTAAAAGTGCAGCAGTGAATATATTCCACTACAAGTAAAAGTTCTACGTCCAAAGCCTTAATTAATTAAGATCAAGATCGAGATAAACTTCATTATCCTTGAGGGGAAATTGTCTTTGCAGCCTGTAGCATAAAAACTCACACACACACACACCCACACACATAAAGGAAACGTACATATGTCAAAAGTTATATGGAGTCACACAGCCAAGCTGAAGAGGCCAGTAGTGGTAGGAATAAATAAGAGTTTAAGTCTGTTTGATTTCTGTCAGGGCATGGAGTACCAAGTATTCAGAAAGCAGAGGGTGTGTATGATTACCCAGAATCCTCTGTGCCTTCTGGGTAGACCTGACTCTGTAGAGTATGCTCTGGACAGAAGTGGAAGATCAATTAGCTTTATACCAGATAATACTTCCAAATACGTATTGTCAGCAAAATGAGCTCATATGAAAAGTAAAAGTAGTCTTTGAGAGCAAAATGGTCTTTGACAGTGTTATATTATTGTATACTGTATGGTGATTTCAGATTCATATTACAGCTGCATACTGTACATATTGCATTTTGCTGTGGCTGTTTAATATTGAGCTCATTTGATCTACGGTACCTTATATACCGTTGGGCGTCTAATCTACAGCAATGCATCATATTCTGTAAGATCAACATTGGTTTGTAGGATTCCTGTCCTGTGAGAATGGCCTATCTCCAAAAAGTCAACTTTTCAAGAGCTGAGGAGAAACAGGCTTTTTCAGCTGTGTGAGAATGTTTTCTTGGGACAGGAAAGGGTGAAAAAGTGTCATCCGGACAGTAGCTGAAGTTATCAGACAAATGTAGCGGAGTAAAAATGTTAACATTTGCCTCTAAGACTAGGTGTAAAGTTGCATAAAATGGAAATACTGTGTTTTCTCAGGTTTCAGTTTCAGCCTGATTCAGGTCTCGTTTTGCTCTCTCCTTGCCATGATGTCATCCCTTAAACCACGTTAATCTTTAATGTTTGTAAAAGATGCTTTCTCTAACGCAGTGGTTCTGAACCTTGTTGGTGGTATTGAACCCCACCAGTTTCATATGCACATTCACCGAACCCTTCTTTATTGAAAAATGAAATATGATTTTTTTTTTTCAAATTCAAGACATAGGTATATGTTTTACTGATACACAAAATGAACCGTGCATTAACATCACTGTGTTCAAAGAACAAAACCAATATAATGCATGAACTGCATGAATTACATGCTTTACTTATTATTTACTGTATTTATCATTCATTTTCTGAACCTGTTTTATCCTCACTAGGGTCACGAGGGTCGCTGGAGCCTAACACACACTCATCACCTAATTTACATCAGACTACAATAATAATGAATATTTACTGAAAATCAGTGTGTCTTCCGCTGTTGCCTTTGAGAGACCAGTTCAGAAATGCATGGCTTTACCTTGAGAAGTGCCACTCTCATGTCATTTTCACAGCAAAGTCTGTTCCTTTTCTTTGTTTTTATGTCCTGCGTCCTTGAAAATGTATGTTGGCATTGCAAATCATGCAGATAGGACGCTGACTCCCATCACGTTCCGTTATACATGTGAATCCATATTGTACATAGTCGTCCGACCACTTTCTTGTTTTGCTTGACATAGTTAGCATGGATTAAAATACTAAAGAAATCACACGATGTATCATCACAACAGTCATAAGTCGACTACTGAGTGCTGCACCATATTCCCTGTAGCACAGATTGGCCAAGCAATGTAACGTGATCACCTGTAGCCAGTGATGGCCAAGCAGGGCGTGTCATCATGAATCATATGAGTCAGGTGCGTGTCTTGACCTCCACCGACCCCTGAGACTGACTCACCGAACCCCTAGGGTTCAATCGAACCCAGTTTAAGAACCACTGCTTCAATGCCTTCATTGTGGATCTAATCTGATCTCAGCCTAGTCTTGGGGTTGATTTGGTCTTGGTTTAAGTGGTGTTAATGAAGAAAAAAGACATATTGGCCAAAGTATTCAAACCTGCTTGATTTAAAGTACCTGCAGCACTCCTATGAATCTATTCCACTACAAGTAAGAGTTCTGCATCCAAAGCCTTACCTAATTAGAGCACGTACTGTAGGTACAGTATTATCAGCAGAACCAGCATGTGTGGATAGTAAACATAGTCCCTGTGAGAGGAAAATGGTCCTTGACTGTGTTTTATTATTATTTATGGTGATTTCTGATTCATATTACCACTGCATGTATATTGCATTTTGCTACTGTGCCTGTTCAATATCGAGCTCATTTTATCTACTGTACTTTATATAGTGTCGGTAGTTTAATCTACAGCGATGCATCATACTCCATAAGATCATCATTTGTATGTAGGATTGGCGTCCCGTGAGAAGCACCCCGTCTCTGAAAAGTCAATTTTTCAAACACTGAGAAAAACAGGCTTGTTTTCAGTTTTGTGAGAATGTATTTTCCAGCTAATCCAAGCTGGTTTTAAAGAATTTAAGAAGGATGAGCATGTTTTCAAACCATGTAGAAACATCCTTCAGTTTGTCGTAACCTTTCAAAATTAACTTTAGGAGACAAATGGACAGAAGGGAGTGAAGAAGGGAACAAATCTGAACAGGAGCAAATGTAGTGGAGTAAAAGTGATCATATTTGCCCCTGAGATGTGGTATAAGGTTGCACAAAATGGAAATACTCAAGTACAAGTACCTCTGATTGTAAGGTGGGTAGTACTCAAACATTTACTCAGCTTCATGCACTTGGGTATTATTTTCCAGTAAATGTACCTCTGAGAGTAGATGCTTTACAGAATACTTTTTACTCTTACTCAGTTATGTTTATGGTGATTTAAAAAAAATTACATCTACATCTAAAACAAATACATGAGATCTCACAAATGAGCATTTGTTAGCAAAATAGTCAAGAAATTAACAAAAATGGATCAAAATTAAATGCAAATCAGCAATATTCAGCAAAATAATAAAGAAAATTGATTAATAATGAACAAAATAAACAACCAAATGAACAAAAGTAAAGAAAAAAATAATCAAGGAAATTAATAAAAATGTACAATGTAACCAACAAAATAAAAAAAAATGACACAACAAAATGAACAAAAATTAACAAAAGAATCAATTAAATGAACAAATATTGAGTGGGTGATGAATGTATCTGAATCTAAATAGCACACAGCACATTTTTTTGACAGGGATGCCAGTCTGCAATTTTTGGAACTTCACTATGCCACTATGAAGATGTTCAGATGATATCTTGTAATTTATAACTGTGTTTATGACAATAAAGCATTGAACTGAATTGAATTATCCTCACAATAACCAGTGCCTTGGTCGCTCAGTTGTGTCTGGTAGTGCACACCCACACGGCTCAGATCTGGTCGCAGCAGCCTGGACTTGGATCCGACCTGTGGCCCTTTGCTGCACGTCGCTCCTCATGCTCTTTTCCTACTTTCCTGCCTCTCACACTGAAACTATCCAATCATTTACAAAGAGCCATCCCTCAGCAAAGCCAACAAAATTTTAGCTGACTCAAAACATCCACTTTTTCCCGCTTTTGAAGGTTTCGTTATCCAGCCCTTTCAAAAAATCGGCCAAAAGAGTCATTTATTCCACAAGCAACCAGCTATTTAAACAAACACCTGAAACGAAGGGTTAGGTGTTGAATTCTGCCAGCTCTCTGCTCAGCGGGTCTCAACAGGAAGTATAGCTTTTACTTATGAATGATTTTATTTCAACAGGACTATGCATGTATTGTTTATCTCCCTGTATCGTAACTGCCTGGTACATTGCTGGACACTATACATTGATGCCATATGTTGAAATGGGTGTTTTAAATGTCAAGTTTGTTCTTGTGCATGTTTATTTATGTTATAGTTATGCCAACTGAAATGCACACTCACTGACAAAGAATTTCCCTATGAGGACAATAAAGTGCCTTAACTTAACTTTAAAAAATCTTTAAAACAAAATGATTAAAGTGACCAAAAATCAACAAAATGTGCAAAATATTAGGGGAAAAAACCATTAAGTTAATTAAAAAACGTACAATATAACCAACAAAAGCTCATCAAAATTGTTCAAAATATTGAAGTAAATTAATAAAACAGGATAATATCACCAAGAAAATTCAACAAAAAAATATCAAGAAATACACAACAAACACAGAAAAAACTAAAACAATCAAACAAATTCTACTTGAGTCATTATAATCATAAGGCAACAGTAGTTTTATTTGAGTGCTGTCTCTGTTTACTCTGCCCACCACTGCCAATGCCGCAGAAAAGAAGGTAACGCGATACTGCCCTCTTGTGAAAAACCAGTGATCAACACAACTTAAACAAAAGCCTTCGAAATGGTGAAAAAGTCGACCGGCATCTGCATAGTAACACTTTTTTATCTTCCTGGATTCATCGGTCTGTGGCTCTACAGTAACGTTTTAGACTCTTTTACTGTCACTGAGCAGTGAGTGTATTTGCAGTGTTTTCATCCAGCACTTCTTCTTTATCAAGCGGATCAGCCAAGCGGAGGAGCTGCTGCTTTTTGCTGTTTCTTTACCAGGAAACATAATGATATAGAATTAGGCTGCAGGGCTTCTACCTGGCTGACAGAGCGTAGCTACCTCATTAATCTGAGTGGAGCCAGAGAACAGACCAGCCCTTAATCTGCTGCATTGTTCCTCTGACAGCAAGGAACTCAGTGTGTGTGAAGAACAGAGTGTGTGTTAGTAATTACTCCTTGTGTGTCTAAGAAAGTGTTTTAGAACAAATGAACATTCTCCAAAAGATAAATGATTCTGTTAAAGCCGTTGTAGATACACTGGCTGCAGAGACGACACAACAATGATGATGAAAATGATTCCGATGGGGGCTGCAGGGTGTTTTCATTTTCTTAAGAGCTTCTTTTGTGTGTTTTCAGATACACCAGTCTGATCTGGAGGACAACCTGTGATGCTGTAGGTCAGGTATGTGTGGACGCTTTAGACTTTAAGCACAATGCTAATAGAGAGGTGTTGCAGGAGGTACTTATTAACAGTTACTATGTGTGTTTCTCTGTGGACGTTCAATTTGCACATTAAAAAATCCCCTGTGGAGATGCTTGGACGAGGTGGAAAAGCTTCAATGAAAGGTACAATTGAATAACTGGAATAGAAACAGATCATTTAGCTGCATGTAACAAAAATAAGGAGACTGCAGCTCTCAAAGAACTAATTCAAGGAACAAACTGGAGTGTATTTGATTGAATACAGCACTGAAATTCAACTACATAAGACACGCGGTGACACAAGTCTGCAACAGTGTTATATGATCCAGACTCATGGTTCAGTTCAGATGGATTTCAAGTTTTTGTGTCATTGTCTATTTAAAGAGGCTTGGTTATGATGTAAGGCGCAGAGTGTGTAAAACAAAAAAAAAAAAAATTGAAAAAGAAGTGAAATAGAAAAAAATATTAATGACAGCCTACTCTCCAAATGTATGACTAAAACAGATATGCGACACTGAGTACATTCATATTAGAAGTAGGTAAACAGGTTTACCTCTATGTAAATGTAGCTATAGTTATAGGATTTTGCTGTTACCATACCGTAAAGTTATTTGTACAGTGAAAATGAGAAACAATATAAAATTAAAAGCAGTTTGGGAATCAAAAAATTGAGAAAAACTATTCAAAGCAAACTGCAAAAATGCTCAAGGAGTAGAAATAAGTTTCTTTTTGTAGTCCTAGCTCATGTTACTCTGTCTTATATCTTAATTTCAGTCAATTTTCATGTTTAAATGTCTTATTACGATCAAATGTCAAAATGAAAACTCAAATTATCTGACATCCATGTCACTCATACAACACATGCAGCCACAGCAAGAACAAAACAAGCACAAATGTAAAATGACTGTTTACTTTTTTTGAGTGTCCTGCTATGTGCTTCTCCACACCAGAATCATTTTTTCCATCTGCTGTAGGTAATAGAATGACTATGGATAAGTTTCTCATACAAGGCCACTTAAAAAACACCTCTTATATGTTAAGACACATGATACTCCAATATAGTACTTTAACCCATAGAGCTCAGGTGGCACGGCTTTCTAAATTCAGTGCAACGTATCACATCTTGAAGCAGATGGACGACAGCAGCAGAAGATCACACATGTTGACACTCCTGTCAGTTAAGACCAGGAAACTAATGCTGCAATTCACAGGGACTCAGTAAAAGTGGTCAACAGAAGGTTGGAAATGTCGCTTTGTCTAGTGAGTCCTGATTTTCACTTTTTGAAGACATTTGAATGTTATGGTAATCATAAGCAACATAAAAGTATGGATCCATCCGACCTTGTATCAACTCTTCAAGCTGCCAGTGGGGGCACATTTTTGGACCTTCAGTCCTAAATGTGCATTGTTTAAACATCACATTCTACATGAGTATTGCTGCTGACCTTGTCCGTCCCTTTATGACCACTGTGTACCATAGTTAGGAGGTCCAACCCAGTACTAGCAAGGTGTATCTAATAAAGTGGCCAGTGAGTGAATTGATAAATGGTCTAGCGACTGGATTTTAAACTTCTTGAATGTACGTAGACACTTGAGCGACGTTTGGAGGCATTTTTAATTTCTTTTTTGCAGTTTTGCAGTTCACAGCCAAAACAGAAAAAGCAGCATGACATAACAGAAGGACGTTGTCAAGGTACCATGCATAGAGAATATGCTAATTTTGTCACCAGGGAGGTTTGGTGACTTTTAGAGGCATTGTTTCCTCACTTCTCATTTTTTAGACTCCAATCACGCTTCACACAAATATGCTACACAAAATCAATTTTATGCATTGCTGCGTTCTGGCACGTGTCAGCTAAAAACTTGAACTGCATCTGGGGGCAAGAAACAAGACTGATGAACAAGCTGACTTCCTCTGTTGTGGTTTGCATCCACTCTGAACGTCTTCAGGAACCATGTTGTTGTGTCCTGAAGATGCCGTTTCAGGTTTCGTCCCTGTTTTTGTCCTGCAGAGGCTCCTGTCAGTATCAGCTGGGACTTTGGTTGTGTCGTGGCGGCGTTGGCTACATGTACTGCAGTTGACTGGCTCTCGTCTGCATCCAAATCTGTCGACACGTCTGTCTACGTCTGTACATCATACTGTACACACCCTGGTTTATTTTAATACAAGAGGATGCTTTTACACTGACTTCTTCATTTTCAAGCAGCCATTTTTTATTTGAAACACCATATACCTTATTAAATCCATTTTTTTTTCTTTCTGTAATGATTATTTAAGTCCAAGTAAAGATGTGTTATAAATTGATAACCACTGTTTTTATAATATTCATATTTTTATATCAGGATTTTTTTTTTGGAAATATGTTTCTTTTATGACTGATTTTGTTGGTTTATTTATTTTTTATTTAATGTCACTGGTAGTCTCATGTGTTTATTTTCATGTAATGTCATAAAAGCCAGTGCTGTTTTGGGACTTTAAATCAAAATAGAGAAAAAGAGCTTTCTAAAATTCATGAAATCAACCGGAAAATGTGTTTTTGTCTTTTGTCTTTCATATTGTTTTTGTATTTCCTTTTTTATCTGTTTATTCATACATATTTCTTATTATCTTATTTTTGCTTTTACTTCATTTTGTCTTGTGTCTTTTGCAACATATTTACTTTTAGCAGCTGGACAGTGTGGACAAAACTGTTGGATTTTTAAAATGTAGTTTCACTTGCATCCCTTGTTGATGATATAGACGCAACAGATTTCATGTTTTGTCTGGTTACTCTCATTTTATTAGAAAATACACAGCCATTCCTCAAATCAGGTCTACTACATGAATGAAAATAGTTCAAACAGGAACAATTAAGGTGCAAAAAAAAGTTTAAAATTGTTCAAACACAATGCGATTGTAACCAGCTGACATGAACAGGTGATTTTAAACATATAAACATGATTTGGTTTAAAAGGAGCATGAGAGGAGACCTTTAGACCGTCAGCATCATCACTTTATCATTAAATACACAGAAAACTGGTAAAATCTTCAAAAATAAAGTTTGTCAAACATGCATAATAAAGGAGTGGATATTCCTGTCACACAGGCGTGTCATACTATCACCACAGCCTGTAGTGTGTGCATTAATCAACACAGTGACCACAGAGACCTGCACTAGATCTCTGATTCTGGACAGGACCATCTGATAAATATGCAGAACACAGGATTCCCATATTACTGTTATCACTCATCCATCCATCAGCAGGCTGTGCTAAGACCTTCATCCAGGCTTGGTTATCCTTCAGGGGGGACCCTAGGGCGTTTCCAGGCCAGTCAAGAGATAGCACTGATGCATTGATCTGCCTGTTGAGCTCACATTACATCCTCTCCTCATTCCTGAACCCTGAAATGCGTAAACTCCTCCACTCGAGGAAGGAGCTCATCCCTGACTCGGCACGGGCATTCCTCCATTTCTAGCTGAGAACCAAGGCCTGGGTTTGCAGGTGCTGGCTTTCATCGTGGCTGCATCAAACTCAGCTGCAAACTGACCTAGTGCACACTGGAGGTCACAGTTTGACCTCCAGCGTGACTTGACATTCACTCACCCATTAATATTCTCACCCTTAATTCTGAAGAATGTCAAGGTGGGGATGGATCAGGACTCAGGATGAAGGCGGGGTTGCACCCTGGATGAGTTGCCAGTTCACTGCAGGGTTTACATGACTTTTAATGTGCTAATTATAAATACTGACTGATGTGAAAACTTGTATCATGAGAACATTTTTGACAACATTGACCAGCTCTACTTTGAATCACTGACTATTCATAATTCCCTAATTAGTGATGCAGCCTTCAGTGACCCAGTATCTGTCAAAACCATTCTATCCATGAGTTATTGTATATTTGTCATTATAAGTCTAAGTCTCCAGATGCCCTTTGTCAATAAAAATATCCATCTTCTCATTAACAGCAGGGACAGTTGAAAAAGCTGACATTCGTGCCCATATTTAAAAATTAAACAACTACTAGAATTTCCATAATAGCCCCATCGATCACTCGTATTGTTGTTTTCCATATTGGACTCTGCTGATCTATGTACGTTAATAAAGTCAGTGTGGCAGCAGCTGGCAGCTTCTTATCTCACTGTTTACTTTCATCAGGCCTGCTGTCATTATGTGTGACCATCTGTGTACAGGGCTGCGTTACTGCTCTGTGTTAAAGCCCAGTGTGCAGCTTTATGACTGTCCAGGTGAGTTACAGCTCTGTAATTCACTCAGGAAATCAGTCATAAAGTGAAACACACAGTCCCTCATTGTATGTACAACAAAGAGTCAAATAACTCTGAGGCTTCTTGGCTTTAGTGTGCAGACGATTCAAGATGACATTTTGTGTGAAATATGATATAAGCTACATGGGCAAAATTATTGACTGTTTGCACTAACAGGAACATGGATATCTCTTTAAAAATCCCAAATCGTTGGACATAAACGCGAACACTGTAATAAATAACATGAATATAATCAACAAGATAAAGCAATTTAATAAAAAATAATAATAATCAAGAACTAGAAAGCACTCAGAGAGAATAGACCTCTGTGAAGCAGCTCATTTTACCCATAACATGATCTACACCCAACAATAATAGGCCTATATTTGTTCTATCTACATTATTGGATTCCTTGACCATGAAAACATACCCACAGCATTTGGAATCACATTGATATCATTATTAGTTCAGTAGTTATAAACAAAAATCCATATTTCCATAATGGCAGCTTTCATTTGAATCTACTGTAGCTCCAGATGTAATGAAGACAGAAAAATATTCATTGTCACTTTACTGATTCAGCAGAGTCTTCATTACAGTTTGGTGTTAGTTGCACATCTGTACCATTATTTGTTACCTTATAGTGCCAAATATTCCATGAGAACCATAGATGTCACTGTTCTAGATTGTAGAATCCAGAATTTTGTGAGGATCCAGATGAAACTTGGAGAAATGATAGAACCTACTGTGACAGTGTGCATTGTTCTTTTGCCAAACATTCTGGACTTTCTTTACTGAGGTACATGTAAAAATGCAGAAATTGGCCCGATCTTGCAAAGATCTAATCAATTGGTTCTTATGCCATTTCCAACCTATCCTGAAAATGTTATCAACATTTATTCATGACTTTACCCTGTTAACAAACATACAGAGAAACAGGACAGAAACCTTACCTGCTTAGTGGACGTAACAAAAAAATGGGAGAATGAGTTCGCTGTTGAGATAGGAAAATAAAACTGCTCATAATATTTTTTGTTCATTTTGATTATTTTGTTGTATCTAATATATGAAATGATAGTGACAATATAATCAACAAAGTAAATGAAAATGAACAATATACTGAATTAAATCAACAAGCAGTTAATAAAACAATGCAGAAAATGGTCAAAATTGAGCAGAAAATGAACAATAAATTAACAGAACAAATCAAAATGAACAATATAATCAACACGGTAAATGAAAGTGAATAGTATAATAAAAAATCAAAAAGTTAATAAAATAATATATAAAATGATCCAAAGTGAACAGAAAATAGCAAAAAAAAATTACAGAATAAAAGTCAGCATAAATATTTAAACAATATAATACACAAAATTGGCAAAAATGAACAAAAAATGTTCCAAGAATATTTTATTATTTTTGTAATTATTGTTGATGATATTTTTATTTGTTAACTTGCTTGATTATTTTTATTCTGTTTTGGTAATTTTTTTGTATATTTTTATTTTTGTTTTTGTGCTTATTTTATTCTTTTTGGTTAATTTTGTTTATAGCATTTCATAATTTATTATCCATGAATATTTTATGCATTTTTGTTCATGATTTTCTTGACTACTTAATTCATTTTCTGTTTCGTTTTTTCATCATTCATTTTCATTGTTCATTTCTGTTCATGTTGTTGATTATTGTGTTCTTTTTATTTATTATACTGTACTCCACAAACGTGCAGAATAATCGAAATGAACAAAAAGCCTCTTACACTGCTTCATGTCACCTTCTTAACTGGGCTCTGAATTATTTTATTTACTCTATGTTCATTTTGTTCATTACATTATTGTTATTTTGTTGGTTATTTTCCTCAATTTATTAATTCTGTTGTTCATTTATGTTCATTGATTTAAGGGCTTTTGTTTTCTGTCAGTTTATAGACTGAACAACAAATCAGTCAATGAAGAAAATATTTATTGGTTGCTTCTCTAATATTGTGAGCCTTCATATTTTTCCTGTACTTTGCCACCCTTCTATATGTTTATTTGTACACTTTATAACATCATGTTCATTTTAGCAGATTTTTGGTCAGGTTTTATGGTGAGCACAGCTACCAAACATTTTTTTCTGCATCTTTACCCAGCTGGAACAGTGTGAATAGCTGTAAATATGTTTATGTAAAATACGTGTTTAAAAAAGATAATACTTCATATGAATGTGTACAGTAGTAGTTCTTTATACTTCAATATTTCAGACTTTTAAATGAAAAAAAAGTGTTAATATGAGATTCTGTAACTGCTTTGGCTTTGCTGTAGTTCTGCTCTTGGTGTTTTTGTGTTTGTCCTGTGTTAAATGTAATCTGTTACAATGTGAGTGGAGTAAAGGTATTTTATATAAAAAGCAAATCTGTTGGAGTTGTGTGTGTGTTTTTGTGTGGACTGCCAAAAAGTTCTTGCTACCCACTTATCTACACACACTCAAGGGATTTAATAACACATCACTCTATTCTTGGCCTAATGTTTGAAGAGCTTTTTTCAATTAAATAAACTAATTGCACAGATGCATGTACTATGGTTGCCTTTATGATCATTCCCAACCTGTGGGATTTGGTCACAACTAAATGATTATTGTGAGTAGTCCTGTGTCTCAAAAGGCGCTTAGGGGGAAAAACTCACAATGCCATGGTGTAACCAATTACAAATAACTACTCCTCAGTCAAATACACAAAAACACACCCAACCCAGCCACACCGCATCCTTGCTGCCCACCTGAGCCATGGGGATGCCCAGGTTGGTTAGAGGGTGTGACCAACCCGGGTAATAAAATATACACTAGAAAGCACTAAGAGAGCACAGCTCTCCACCAATGCAGCTCAGTTTCTCCTCATAGTGAAAACATACCATTATCATTTGAACATATGCCTATTTCCTCTATAATATTATTGCACCAAAAATAATGTTCTTTATTTGACACTCATTAATAGATTCTTTGATCATAACAACTTACCATTAGCATTTGGAATTACATGCATATCATTATTAGTTCAATAGTTGTTCACTTATTTCCACAATGGTGGATTTTGCTTGGATATGTTGAAAATACAGCAAATCTTTGGACACATTACTGAATCAGCAGACTTTCCACTACAGTATAGTCTCAGTTACATGTCAATAGCTTTATGTACTACTGTACCTTAAAGTAGCTATTTTTCTCAAATCCTGTAAGTATAAGCATTCTGGATCACTATAAGATAAGATATGACTTTATCCCACACTGTGGAAATTCCTTTGTAACAGCAGCATACAACATTGAGACAGAGAATAAATAATAGTCCACAAATGCAAGTGCAAGTAAATTATACCACATCCACACACACACACACACACACACACACACACACACACACATACACACAAATAAAAAGCAAAAATAAGGGGCATCAAAGAGGAAATATTGCACAGGAACTATATTATGTACAAATTGCACAGGATTATTTACAGATGGGATTATTTACACAATACAATAATTAAAGTGCAGAGAAAACAGGCTTATATTTATGATTGCACAGCTCAAGTGAGCAAGAGTAGTACTGTGATATGAATATGAATGAGTATGTGGGTATTTTATGAGTGGAGAGTATATTGTCCATATGAGTTCACCGTGCAGAGTTGTACACTCTGATGGCTGTGGGGAGGGATGACCTGCAGTAACGCTCCTTCCTGCACTGTGGATGTAACAGTCTGCAGCTGAAGGAGCTGCTCAGGGCCTCCACAGAGTGGTGCAGTGGGTGGGAGGTGTTCTCCATGATGGATGTCAGCTTGGTTAACATCCTTCTGTCCACCACCTCCTCGACTGAGTCCAGTGGGCAGCTCAGGACAGGGCTGGCTCTCTATCTGGAATATTCCCCATATCTGGATCAAACTTTGTGCTTTGATAGAATGGTGTTATTATGGTGTTATCCTTTGTATTTTGGGTACATTTTCTGGGTGTTTTTTGTGGAGTGACAAGGGCATATGTTGAATTTGGTCCTATCTCACAATGGTAAAGAATTCTTTAAAAATCAGACGATGATCCAGATCACTCCCAGAATTTAATCAATTGGTCCTTGTGCCATTTCTGACATATGCTGAACATCCCATTCAAATCTGTTCATAACTTTTTGAGTAATGTTGTGAACAAACAAATAGACTAACATTGAGGTAACAAGTCTGTCAAGCTGCAGGGATCCAAGATGTCGCCCATGTATTCCCTACGGAAAACTACTCATTGGCAATGAAACCAAAACTATTTTTGATTTCCATGTAATTTCCACATTATCCAGCACAGTGGGGTACCAGTATTTTGCCACTAGGGGAAACATCTTAATTTTAGCAACAATCTAATTTCTGGTTCCTACACTTCCATGGTGTCTCTGCTAGTAACATAACATGATTTCTTTCTGGAACAAGCAACTAGCAATATTTAACAGCAATAGTGATGTATGAACACTGTTCCAAGTGTCTTTTGATACCTTTTAAAGTGTTCTATGATTAATAACCTAACTCGAAACCATTTTATAGTGGTACCTATATATCATAAAGTGGTATGCTTGAAGTAGCTTATATGGCAGAACTGTAATCGGTAAAACCTTATCTCCCCACAGTTTAATCAATCACAGTGAATCACATGCTGTTGACTGAAGGAAACAGGTCTCAGTCACTTTTAATGATTCATTAGTCCCCCAGACAACCTTTGACACCTGTTTGCTTGCACTGCATGCTGGGTAAGTGGCTGTGAGCTGGTGTGCGTGCAGCCTGTGGTAACGACGCGACTGGTTGGATGACTTTTTGGGACTGAATGAACTTGTTGCAGTAGAAGAGGAGTGTTCATACAGAGGTAAGCCTACTTTTACAACAGCAGAACATAAATTAATCATTTTATTAATGTGTAAGTTTTTACTATTAACACCTGTGAATCCTGCACAATTTAGGTTTCAACTCAGTTCTCTGCAGTTTTTGTTGCTTTTCCTCTTTGAACAGCTAGTTTATTGACTTTGACTGATATTTTGCTCTTAAATGACTTTAACATTCCTGACTGTTTTGTCTGATGAGTATATTTTAACACACTGACCGGTTAAGCTTTCACCATCTGTGGAGCTGGACTCATTATGTGGTCACTTCCATCAGTGAATTTAGATGATTATTTAGACCAGTAATTTGTAACTAAACCTAACCTGTTATACTTTATACTCACTCCATGTGAATCTACATTTTAATCCACAATGACTACTGCTACATACAGTATGTATACACAACGTAACAAAAAAATTAATAATATAGAAATAAATGAACAAAACATGATATGTTATTACAGATTAACATATCACTGTTACCTGCTACAGGTTGAAGATTCAAATATTAATACAGCTATAAGATGAATCTGAAATAGACCACTAGACAATTTTTGGTATTTATAGCCTAATTAAACATGAATGCATTTGTGCTTTTACTGAAGTAAAGTTCTGAATCCTTTTAATTGATGTATTTCAATGTATTGTGTTGGTAGTAAAATGAATAATCTTCCTCTTCATACTGATAAGATACTGATCCTGTATTTTTTTTCTCTTTTACACATTATATCCACATTCACAGGGCAATATGGCCTCTTTGTTCATAAAATTTAGAGGAAAAAGCAACGGATCAAAGGTCAAACTTGGTTTAATGTTCTATAATGTATACATTTAGAAACAGAAAGCATTTGCCTTTGCTTCATATACTTACATTGAACAGTGTGGTGGATTTGAATGCCGACCCAGTAACACAGATCTGTCCCCACATGTCCATCAGATCATGGCAGCATCAGAGTCCAGCCCTCTCACCACTCATGTGCTGAACACGGGTGATGGCATCCCGGCTTCCAAGATGCCTCTGACCCTGCACCGACTTGACACCAACATGATGATCTGGAACATGCTGAATGTCGGGTGGGATTTGAAATATGTCACTGCACTGCTCAAAGGGAACGGAGATTATGAAAATGGGTTTGAAACATCTCATGTAGCCTCATATCCTGTTCTGTTCAGTACCAGTTTATTGTCAGTCATTCTGATATTAAGCTGCCAGTGTAAACTGGTTGAATCTGCTGTCTTCAGCATAGATCAGGGGTCTGCAACCTGTGGCTCCGGGGCCCCATGTACCTCATTAGCTCCTCCCCAGTGGCTCCTGTGGCTTTGTCCAGTCATGAAAGGAACATATAACAAATCAAAATGAGTAACTAAGCAGACAAGAAAAAAAATCAACTGGATAATGAAGAAAAATGTGACCCCCGCTCCCCCCAACAAAACAAAGATTAACAAACCAACAATAATGATAATGTTAAATGAAAAGAAAAATTAAAATGATCATCAAAATGAATTTAAAAAAATTAACAAACAAAATTAGTGTAAATGATGTTAACAATAAACAAAAAAAATAATGAAGTAATAATACATTTTAAACACAGTACCATCTAAAATGTGCATCATGCTGTATGTCATGTGGTACATAAAAAGTTCATATATTTTTTGTGGCTCTCAACAAATATACCATACCATGCCATCTTTATTTATAGAGCACTTTAAAAACAACAACGTGGCTCACCAAAGTGCTGTACACTCAAAATAGACATAAAAAGACAAAACACAGGTCAGACATAAAACCAAGACAGTAAAAAGATAAAAACAGAAACAACTGAAAAAATTAAATAAACAGCTAAACTAAGAAACAGTTAAAAACAGACTAAAAATAACTAAAAAACATTCTCAGTGTCTCACTGTGGGTCAAAGGCCTGTGAATAGAAATGTGACATTTTTAAATATATATTTTACTTAATGTCTAAAAATGGCTCTTTACATGGTAAAAGCTGCTGATCCCTGAGTCTACGGGATCAGAGTGTGTGTACAACGTAGAACGTGTGCAGTTGCCCCCTGATTTGAAGGTGAGGAGGGTCAAAGTCTGCTCCAATCTTCTGGAAGATTTTTTTTTGTTTGTTTATTTTACCTAAGGCGATTCAAGAGTTTGTTTCAACAATGGCTCATATGCTGCACTTCTGATGGAGATGATGTACCTTTGTGGAGAAAAAGGCTTCCTCTATTATCTCGTCTAATTTAAATGACCTATGTTATTGAACTAAAAAGTTATCCTATGGTTTCATTACATTTGCTATGACCCTAATTTCACCCTTTGGCTACTAGGGAACTCATAGCCAGTGATCCCTAATGAAAACTAATTGCTCTCATTTTCTCCAAGCTTCATTAAAACAAGTTGTTTGACTTTTAGGACCACGGATGAAGATGGCCGCTGCCCAGGGCTCACCAGCAGGAAAGAGTTCACCTCTGGCACGTACAAGCTGCGTTTTGAGACGGGTCAGTACTGGGAAAGTCTGGGCCAGACATCCTTCTACCCCTATGTGGAGGTGAGTGTTTGTGTTAAGTATTGATTTTCAACTATTTTGAATATTAAGAGCTCTGGAAAAAATTAAGAGACTGTTTCGAACATTGAAACCTGAATTTTACTAGAAACCAATGATATGTGACAAAAACAACAGCAAAAATCAGGGATCTGGATTTTTCCTAAATTAAAACATTGCTTTGTTGGTTAAAGTTTAAAATGTTTTCCTTAAACTTTTTCATCTGATAGTGCTGCATGTTTTGTTATTTTGCACTGTGGTCAGTACCCCCTCAATCTTTACGTCAAATTGGTAGTGCTATTATCCTGCAAACGGACGAGCAGCATCAAACTTTGGCTTGTTAGCCCATTAGTCACGTCACCAAACTTACACCAAATGTCAGGTCAAGCTGTTGAAAATCAAAAGTGATTGACCATGATCTTGAGGTAAAGGTCAAATTATCTGACTTCCTTGTTAGTGTGATTTGAATGGAAAGGCGTAGAGTCACCAAACTGAAGAAAAGGTGTATGAGGTCAGGACTGAGGAGGAGGCCGAGGGGGATCAGTTCAGCACTTTTGAAAGTATTATCACACTTGAAAACACCAAATCCACCATATTTAATGCAATTGCTGGTCTTTTAAAATAAAATGCCATTATAATTCCCTTGCACTTTAATCCACTGACATATTAAAGGCAAACAAATGCATTAATTATCTTTGTGTTGTTGGGTTGTGTTTCCAGGTTGTGTTCACCATCAGGGATCCACAGCAGAGGTTTCATATCCCTCTGCTGTTAAGTCGTTTTTCCTACAGCACCTACAGAGGAAGCTGAAAACTCCTGTTTCTGCAACACACGTCATATATTCACAGAGATATGTTTTCCAGACTTTATGACTTGAATGTACCCCAAATTGGAGAAGTCTACAGGTTCATCTCAATGACAGGTGTTTTATTTTCTGTTTTCGCTCTGAATAAGCATTATGACTTTAAATTCTTGCATGAAATAATAAGTGCAGCTAAATTATTACTGTTACCATATCATAAGGTGCTCAAACTTTCATGAAAATGGTCCAGTTTAGATATTTAACCTGAAAGTTACCCATTGAATGAACAAACACTTTTCCATATTCAATGCAATGTTAATTTAAATGTACAATTACAATACAGTAGTCTTTTGTGTCATTTTTTTATCTTCCTTATGTTCTACACCTATATCATCTTGTTTTGCTTCATCTTTTTATATCCGTTTTCATGTTATACTGTATGTTGTTTCATCTTGTTACCTCTGCAGAGGAGGTGATGTAATCACGTTGGTTTGTCTGTCCGTTTGTTAGCAGGATTATGTAAAAACTACTGGACAGATTTTGATTAAATTTTCACCAGAGGTACCCCTTGGGCCAAGAATGAAGTCATTAAATTTTGGAGACAATCTGGGACAGAATGCAGTTTGTGTATCAATTTTTCACTTTCTTTAACGTTGTGAGAGAGGGCCATTTTTCACATTGTTGCTAATACTGTATTATAAATAAAAGTTGCACCAATCAACATAAAACTATATAGATATGATAATTTGAATTTACTGCAAATAACTCAAGAACAAAATATTCCGTTGGTGACAAAAATAACAGTAGAAGAAATAAATACAGCAATTTCCAAGTCCAGGTGCTGATGGTTACAGTATATTTCAGAATGGTACAAAATTTATAGGAAAACATTGACTCCACTACTACAGAAGACTTTTAATTGGATCATGAATGGAGGAGCAATTCCTGATTCCTGGAGAGAGGCAATAATCTCAGTTATTGCTAAAGAAAGTAAAGATGAAACAAATTGCTCAAGCTACAGGCCTGGAGTGTGTTCAATTACAGGCTGTTCACAGCAATTTTCGCACACCATATTGAAATAACAATGAGGAGGTTTAATTTTTATGAAAAATGTATTAAGATCATACAGACTTTATATACAAATCCTATAGCAAGGATCAAGGTAAATGGCAGCTTGTCTAATGTTATAAATGAGGAACAGGATGCCGTCAGGGCTGTTCAGTAAGCCTGCTGGTATTTGCCATCTTTTAGAGCCATTAAGTCAGTGGATAAAACAAAACAGTAGTATTAAAGGGGTGGTGATGTCAGGGGTAGAACAAGAAATAGCTTTGTTCGCGGATGATGTTTTGATTTATTTGGAGCAACCAAATATTTCTTTGCCGATCCTAATGACCGCTTTTGAAGAGTTTAGTATGCCGTTGAGGTACAGTATAAAGTCAATGTTCAAAAAACTCAAGTAATCATATTCAACTATGTGCCAAATCGTAACATAAGACAGAGCTATAATATTAATTGGGAGCTAAAATCTATGAAATATTTAGGGATTCAATTACCTAAAGAGTTGGAAACATTGAAACTTTTAAATTATGACCAGATAATATCAAAGATAAAAATAGACCTGAGTTCTGTAAATGGAACCTACAGTAATACCATATTTGAGCTTGGCATCAAGAGTGGAAGTGATCAAGATGAATATATTACCCTGACTACTATACCTATTTCAGAATCTTCCAATTGAGGTGTCAGGGGAAGAATTTAAAGAATGGGACAAGATTATATCTCAACACATGGCAAGGTGTAAAGCCAAGAATAAAATATAGAACATTACAATTGCTAAAAGGTAGTGGTGGCATAGCTGCCTAAAAAGCAGCACAGTTGTGGGTTTTGTTAAATTTGTGTGATCCCAATTACTCTGCAAGATGGAAAGACATTGAGGAAAGATCACTAGAGAGCTATAATAAATGATGAGAAGTTAAGGTCTTTTCGCAAACTAAATATAAATCTATGGTTGATGGTACCTATTAAAATTTGGACTGGAATTGTGAAGAAATATAATTTAATAAATCAATGTAGGTTTCTCAGGTGGATAGCTTATGATACAGACTTCACATCAAATAAATTAGACAAAAGATTTAAACTGTGGGAAAATGGGCCAAAAATGCACTGGGATATTATTCAAAACCACGCTGTGGTGAGTTTTCAGGAAATAAAGAATATATTTGGTCTTAATACCACAGGTATCTGCAGCTACGGCATTATTTAGGGCAAGAAATTAGAAAAGAAAATGTTGATGCTTCATGGACAGGAGCCATAAAAATGATGATTGATGCATATAAATCAGAAATACCACAGAAAGCGATCTCTAAAGTGTACAGAATTCTGGAGGATTTAAAAGCAGACACCACAGAATATGTAAAAGAGAGATGTGAGAGAAAAGCGAATATAGAGCTGTCAGTAGAAGAGTGGAGAGAAATAAATGAATATCACTGGAAAACCACTAACTCATCTTTTTGGAGGGAGTACGGATGGAAGAACATAGTAAGTTACTTTGTGACCCCTACACAGGGAAAAAAGGGGGATACTAAGTGTTGGAGGTCTTGTGGTACAGTTACAGCAGATCATTTCCATATCTTCTGGGGATACCCTAAAATAAACCGATACTGTGTAGAAATTTAAAAAGTGATGGATGAGGTGTTGAAAATTAAGATTCCAAATATATTTGAAATCCTGTATCTTGGTAAAGTTGAGATGTTGAATCTAAAAAGAAGAGATGACTATAAAATGTCGAGAATTATGGTGTTGGCAAGCAAAAAAAGCAAAAACCAGAAGATGGAGAAGTGATCTGGTGCCCAAAGTGGAAGAATGGATGGATGTTATGTTAAGTATTTACAACATGGAGAAAATGACAGCAGTACTTACTGTAGATTGGAAGTTGATAAATTTCATAGTGTCTGGATAGGATGGCTACAGTATGTTAGACAATTTAGATATGACTTTGTATAGGACTCAATAAAGTTTGTTTCAGAATGGACACCGGGCCGAGAAAGGTATAGAGAAAAAAATGTTTGGTGGTATCTCCACTACAGCCCTGTTTGAAGCTACATTCTGGCTCCACTTAAGTGTAAATTACACTCTTTCTGTTTTTTGTTTTATTTTGATTTTGGTTGTTTCTTTTTTTTCTCTTTCTTTTTTTGTGTTTTTTTTGTTTGGTTTTGTTAATATGTCATTATGTGGGAATGTGTTAGGGGTATTTCACTGTATAAAACGTTTTTGCACTTTTAGAATGGCCATTCAGGGACAATAAGTTTTGGTTTAAATGCTGATATGTTAAAATGACTTTGTATGTCTTATGATTGATTGATTGATTGCTTGCTTGATTGATTGATTGATTGATTGAGCCTACAAAAAGGGGAAATTCACAAATGGCAGCGAACTGAGTTCGTGCCTTGCAATTGAAGGAAAAAAATGGGGGATACAATAGGAAAAGAGAGTAATTTGGAATTTGTTTTGTTGAAAGGACAATAAAATATAAATTGAAAAAAAAAGAAACTACAGTATATAGATGTCGTTATATATAGAGACAAATATATATTTTGATGGTGACAATATTTATTGAATCCCAGAATGGGAATGGAGAAAGGTGGAAACATGGGACTACCACCAACATGTAGCTGAGCTCAAGTAGATTCAGGATCATGAATCAGATTTTGTGTATCTATAAAAGGTCAAGAGGCATATGTAGAAGAAAATGGGATCTAGATAGAAAATCACATTGTTCGTGATAACTCATGAACTATTGGAGATAAACTCTTGATTCTTAAAGCAATGTATAGGTTCTCAGGGTCAAGCATTTCCATTATGTGACTCATTTTAACCTATGGCAGATGCAGAACAGAGAATCCGGATATATTCCATCATTATGGGAAATTAAAATTTTGCTCATACCTCACAAATTAGTAATAATAAATAAAAATTTACAAATGCTAGGGATATGTTTTCAGAGTCAAGGATTTAATTGGTACTACTAATGTGAATTTGGATAAGTTACCTCCATCAAGAGGTTATGTGAACATGTTGGTTTGTCTGATTGTTAGAGGGATTACGCAGAAACTACTGGATGGATTTTGATGAAATGTTCACCAAGGATGAACCCATTTTTTCACTTTCTTTAACCTCCTTGGCTAGAAAAAAAATAACAGTTTGTGTGAACAACAGCCTTGGCGTTGGTTTACACTGTCTAGTTATAGATGTAACAAGTCAGGCTTGTCTTATATAGTTCACATATCTTTGGTGGGGGTCAACTTATATCAACTTAACAATTATACCGTGTCTCAATGAGAAAAATGAATTCACATATAAAACATCATGTTACAGGTTTGTACTTAAACAATTCTTCTCATAGATATTTACAGTTTAGACCACGTTAGGAGCGTGTAAGGGGAGAAGGATTAATTTAATTTAATCTTAACTTAGTACACAGACAGATAACTGTACAGTATGATGAAGGGACTGTTTTTGACCGGTCATCCTTTGTTTGTTTACATGAACCTCACACTCGGATGTGGCGTGAAGGATGATCCTCGGTGAAGCGTTTCTCCCTCAGCCAATCAGAGTGAAGCTTCTCTGTTTCAGCCAATCAGAGTGAAGGTCTGATTTGAGGACCCGTTGCTGCTTTATTTTATGCCTGAATGCATCAAAACGTCTGAATACTAAATACACGTATTTACACTCATGCAGTGAGCAGTTTGAATGGCCTTTCCGTAAGAGAAATCATTACTTCTCTGGCTGAAATTGATTTTTAGGTGCATCCCACTCTAAGTTCTAACAGCAGTTTTCGTCAGGTGCTTCGTAGACAGCTCGTGGGGTATTTACATCACCCTGCGTTGACATTTCACGCGCTGTGCTTCTTGTTGTTCAGTGGGATATAAGTCATCTTCTCTTCATGTCGCATTAAACTCTGTTCTTCGCGGTGCTTTTCACTGAACGCAGGCGGCTCCGGGAGGATGTCTCAGCTGCTGAGGCTTCTCTCGGCGGCTGCTCTGCCCTTCTGCCGAGCTGGAGGAGCCCGGGCTTACCGCTTCACAGTGGCCGCGGAACGGCTCTCCACAGCCGGATGCCGGAGTTCAGCTGCCCCGGTGAGTGAAACAAACGGGGGTGAAGTATGTGGGGTTGATGGACGCTTCAACAACAAACAGCGTGTTCAACAAAGTGCTACGTAGATTTGAACCAAAGCGTTCAGTTTGGAGACTTGTTTAAAATACAAGCAGCACGATTTTATCTTGTTCATTAGACCCAGTTTGTTTGATTATGAGCTCTTATTAAAAACGGCGCGTATCGAAAGGCACAAACAGTAAAATCAGTGTCAGCCACGTCTTTGTTTCAGCATTTGACAGCTCGTCAATACTGTTAGCTACACGCAGCTAACGAGGCTAGCTGGAGCCGGAGTTGTATCTAGTTTAAAGGATGAAGTTAACATTTAACTAACGCTGTCTTTCATAAATATTAATTCCGTTAATCTGATTCGTTCACCTTGAAATTCCATGTCACCGCATAATTTTTTTTCCCTTCACAAGTTAGCCAGCGTGTTGGTGGTTATTTAACTCGCCGAATACTAGTCATAACAGAAGCAGGATGTTTTTCTCTAATAAAACTCGATGTTACAGTTTTTAAGTATCGTTATGCACAAGCAGCCATATCATTATATAGGACACCTAAAGCTTTTGAACTGTGGTCATAATGTCACTAGTAAAACTATCGGGTTTTTTGGTGCTAGTGTGAGGATAAATGTTGGTACAAGTCACATGGAATGTTTATAAATGTAATTTTAAAAATCTGTATTTTAAGTGATGGCAACAAAGACACAGCTGAATTACTGTATGGCCTTACTAATGTGTATACATCCAAACTGCTGAAATGTTGGGCGATGTTATTCAGTATGTGATTTATCGAATAGAGCAGCCAAAGGCAAAGGACCTGGAATCCCTGTTTTATTATTTTCCTCATTGATAGGACTATTCAGAGGGTAAAGTCCATTATTATTTGGAACATGATGCTGCTGAAGTTACCGAAGGCTGAAAACTGGACTGAATCATGTGCTTTAATTTTACACAATTATGGCCCATTCGTTATATAACTTCACTTAACAGCTATTGATTATGTGGAAGTTTTTATTCCTAAGATCAAAACAACTGGGAATGTAAGTCTTAAGTAAATGTAAAGTTTTGTTTAAAGCCGGAGTTTTTCTTGGTTTCCGTTTATCTACCTGGTGTGAACTTGCTGGAACTTTTTCCATTGAGCTGATATTGGCGATGAAGCTTAATTCACAACTGGTTTTGTAAATGTGTGGAATAAATCTGTGTGGAAAGGCACTTGTCTAACTCATGATAACTTGAGTCATGAGTAGTTTGTCAGTAGAGCTTTTCTGGTTGTGGTTGTTGTTTTGAGCTTTCTAATGACTTGCTGGTGTTTTCCAGAACATCCGTGTGAATCCCACTAAGTTTCTGTCCTATCAAAGATCCCTGTTACCTCAACGAAGACTATATTCCACCGAACCCAAAGGTAGGCACTACCTTTTAACTTAAAAAACGAAACAAAAACCATTTTACCCCCCACTCTCCCCGGACTGTCTTCAAGTGGAAAGAAAACAGACTAAATTTAAATCACAAGAATGGTCTGATACAGTTGTAAATTAACCAGTCTTTTGTAATTTTGAGGTGGAGGAGGAAGGTCAGGTCGAGGGAAGGGAGGAGGAGGGAAGGACTGGTGGAGCAGGATGCAGAAGGTTTGTGGTATTTTTGACATAAAAATTAAGATTACACGATGATATTACTAGAACATTTTGAAATCTACTTCTGTATGCTGAATTGTTTGAACACCACTTATGTCTGTCAGATAAATATGAAGTTGAATCCAGGTAGTTTTGTCATATTGGGCTACATGAAGGAAAAAAACAATGATGTTTTCACTTTTACAATATAAATGATGTCTCAGAAGTTTTGATAGAAAATTCTGGGTAGGTTTTCTGGTTAATTTATTCAAAATGTTCATTTACTGAGCAGAGTAGTGGAGTATTTTGATAAATTTGTCAGTAATAACTTTTCTGTGATTCCTTTTCTGTCTTTGGTGCTTTTTATTAATTTTAATTTGTGCGTTTGTGCTGACTTTCAGGGCGACTTCCCCTGGGATGAGAAGGAATTCCGTTACATGGCAATCACCGTGGCTGGAGTCAGCTCTGTTTTGCTCTATTACTACTTCAGAGACAACGGCAGAGAAATTAACTGGAAAGACTTCGTCCACCGCTACCTCGGTTGGGGCTTGGTGAGACAACTCTTAGTACTTCAAAACATCAAAGTTAATTCTGCTTTGTAATATCTTATGGAGTAGAACATTTACATAGGCTCTTTAAAGTAATCTTGTAAATAAAAATATGCATTAAAACTATCTTCTCTTTTATCCCTCAGGTGGAACGATTAGAAGTTGTAAATAAACAGTTTGTCAGAGTCATTTTGATTCCAGGAGCTGATACTGACACGGTGAGAAAACATTCCTTTAGGTTAGCTAGCGATGTGCTGAACTACGCTGGAGTTTTTAGCATGGTTCAGTACATAGCTGAACTCAGAGATGGGCAGATGATAGAGAAGCTTCTAAGCTTGTGTCGGTCTTCTTGAAGCAGAGAGTTTTGAAACGGAGCTTATATCAGTGAGACACTGAAAGGTGACCAATGACGGTTCAAGTGTCATATGTCACAGGTGCTTCACAACTTGAAGTGTTGATGCTAAACTGTAGATATAAGGAGAACCAGTGCCACTTGATACTGTCTTCTACAAAGCATGTGTGGAAAAATACATGAGACCAAAGTTAAATATAGAAATAACAATACATTTTTAAATGATTTTATTAATATATAGTGAAGTAATGATTACATATTCATTCATTAGTATAAATGAACAAGAACATCAGTAGACTAAAATGAACAGTTTTTTTTTTCTGAACTTTAATGCTGACAAGAGATTGAAACAGTTGTGCCAGTGCTTCAGTCCAACTCTTCAAGGGTGCCTTGACTTCAGTCTGCCACCAGATGTCACTGTTGTTGGTTAGATTGAAAGCCTGAAGCTTTTAGTCTTTTCCAGCACAACTGGATAAAAACCTCCAAAACTTCATGAGGCTTCACCTGCTCGTCACTCCTACCCCACTGAAACCTCCAGAATGATTCAGATAAGACACATAGTCACAAGCCAACAAACATGGCTGAGCTACACTTTCCCTAGTTCTGAGTATTTTTTGCAAATAAAAGCTTTAAATTGCAATATATATACTTGGAATTTGGGTGATTTGTTGCCAGTAGATTCCGGAACAAACAAAACTGTGTTCATTTCACTTCAAGATGTAACTATAAATTATAAAACCAGCTTTTTTTAAATCCAGAAAGTGCTGTATTTGTCAGAATTCCACTGCTGTTACATTTATATAAATAATTTATTACAGATTTTTGCCATTGTCCGTGTTTCTTAACACTCGTGGTCTTTGTTATCATCAGAATTTTGTTTGGTTCAACATCAGCAGTGTCGACACATTCGAGAGGAACCTGGAAGCGGCTCATGCAGATCTCGGTCTGGAGCCATCGCACCAACCTGCTGTTATCTACAGCACTGAGAGTGATGGGTGAGTTTAACAAACAAACATCTTTTAATCTGGACTTTTCATTGAGTGTTTATAACTAATGACAAAAAACAAATTCTTGAAACTGTTATTTGAAACATTTCCATCCTCAACCTGTCATTTCTGTCCTTGTAGCTCGTTTCTGATTAGCATGGTCCCCACCCTGCTGCTGATTGGCTTCTTTCTCTTCACCCTGCGACGTGGACCAATGGGAGGAGGTTCTGGTTTTGGGAGGGGCGGACCCTTCAGCATGAAGGAGTCCACGGCCAAGATGATGAAGGACAACATCGATGTGAAGTTCAGAGATGTGGCTGGCTGCGAGGAGGCCAAACTGGAGATTCTGGAGTTTGTTAACTTCTTGAAGAATCCGCAGCAGTACCAGGACCTGGGAGCGAAAATCCCCAAGGTACAGAGTAAATCCAGAGCTCCATGGCACTATGGCAGAGTTCTGTACTTAATGTGTGCTCTGACAGGGACTGGTATATCAAACGGAAAGTTTAAATGTATTAAAGTTGGTTGGAAGAACGTTGGTTATTCATCTACCTGTTTTTTGACTGTTAATTAGTTATAAATTCCAAAATCTCAAGATTATGTATTAAAACTTTTCTCCACAGCCTAAAAACAAATTGTGCTTCCGATAATGAAGCATATGTCACATTTGGAAAGCCCCAACGTGCTTGAAAAAATGTAAATTGATTATTAAAAATGTGCTCAGTGATTTTTATTTATTTATTTATTTTGATAAGAATTCAGCAGTTCAGAATTTGTACATAAAACACATGGATTCAAGTAGAGTTGAGTAGTTTATACTAAAAGATACTCCTTTTTCAATAGAACAAACATTTACGTGGTACTTTACAAACCACGTTGCATCGTGGGTTGATTTTGGCATCAATTGTGTCACTGTGCTTTATATCAGGGAGTGAATGTATTTAAGTCAGTCTGAAAAGTTAGTCCACTTAAACCTGCAAAGATTTATGCAATATGTTTTTCCAGCTACAGTAAACTACTACTGTCATCGTTGATAGTCCAGTAAACCTACAGAATGCAGTTTAAGCTACTGTATGTAGAGATAGAATGGTGCTTGAACATTTGTGAACCCCTTAAAACTTTCTATATTTCTGTATAAATGTGACCTAAAATATCATCAGATTTTCACATAAGTCCTAAAGGCAGATAAAGAGAACATAATTAAACAAAGGAGACAAAAATATTGTACCGTATTTTCCGGACTATAAGGTGCACATAAAATACTTAATTTTTCTCAAAACTCGACAGTGCGCCTTTAGATAAGGATTTTTCCTGGTTTGGGCTTATGGTAAAGTCAGTTCGAGGTCAGTATGTGGTACACGACGCTCAAAAATCTGTCAAAATGCTTTAGTACGACTTTTGCTGTGCGCCACTTGTACGAGCTTTACATTACTGTACATTACATTAATGTATAGGTTTGTATTTGCTGTGTTACAACTGAACAATGTTGAGTTTTTGTGGAAATACTTGAATAGAGTTTGACTTATCTGAGTTTTGTTTTATTTAATGAAACAAATACTGGCATGTTTAATTTAGGAATACAGTTAAAAAGTGAATGTATAGGTTTGTATTTGCTGTGTTACAACTAAACAATGTTGAGAGTTATTGTGGAAAGCCTTGAATAAATGTTTAATTTATAATATTTTTAATAAAGTTTGACTTATCTAAGTGTTGTGTTGCGTAATGCGCCTTATAGTCCGGAAAATATGGTACTTGCTCAATTATTTACTGATGAAAATGATGCATTATTACATATCTGTGTGGCAAAAGTATGTGAACCTTCTCTTTCAGTATCGGGTGTGACCCCCTTGTGCAGCAATAACTGCAGCTAAATATTTCCAGTAACTGTTAATCAGTCGGCTTCGGCTTGGAGGATTTTAGCCCATTCCTGTTGCAGAACAGATTAAATTGTGGGATGCTGGTGGGTTTCCTCAGATGAACTGTTTGCTTCAGGTTCTTCCACAACATTTCAGTTAGATTCAGGCCAGGACTCTGACTTGGCCATTCCATTCAGACTGGAAAAGGATAGAAAAACCACCTCTACAGAGTTTGGACATCACCAATCCACAGTCAAACTGATTTTTTTTTCGACCAACAACATCTAATGATGTTTTAGGTCAAAATATGAAGAAGTGTAGAAAGTTGTAAGGAGTTTACAAACTCTAAAGCACCACTGTGTATGAGATGCAGTATGTGAAGTGTAAAAATTAGTGAAATAATCACTCAAATGCCCCTCAATCCCACATGTCATAAAATCTGTTCTGGCTGTTTTACAGAACATAATGCTTATACGTTTGTGCAATTTATTGCCTTCATAAATTAAATGGTGTTCTGTGTGATTCCCAGGGTGCAGTGCTGTCTGGTCCTCCTGGGACAGGGAAGACGCTCTTGGCTAAAGCCACAGCTGGAGAAGCCAATGTCCCCTTCATCACTGTCAATGGCTCTGAGTTTCTGGAGATGTTTGTGGGTGTTGGTCCTGCCAGGGTGAGTGAACAAAGCCCCGATGAATGTACTGTATGCTGTAGCAGAAAACTCTGGGAGTGATTTCGAAGCCAAGTCATTATGGTCTTAAAGTCATTCGGAAACTCATTCATTATTAATTAAATGAGTGTCTGCTTTGCCTCAGGTGAGGGACATGTTTGCCATGGCCAGAAAGAACGCCCCCTGCATCCTCTTCATTGATGAGATCGATGCTGTGGGGAGAAAGAGAGGAGGGGGGAACTTTGGTGGTCAGAGTGAACAGGAGAACACTCTGAACCAGCTGCTGGTGGAGATGGACGGTATGCTGAACACATCAGTTGTCTGATTTTTCAGTTTTAATGTGGGAATTTGGTGGTAATGACCTATTTTTTGCAGGTTTTAACACGGCTACAAACGTGGTGGTCTTGGCCGGAACCAATAGACCCGATATTCTGGATCCTGCTCTGATGAGGCCTGGGCGCTTCGACCGACAGATCTACATAGGTAGAGTTCAACACAAAGAGCTGCTTGGGGATTCTGTCTGAGGAAAAGAGTGAAACCTGGAATATCGAATCCAGGATGCTACAATTTAAGAAACAAATCAGAGAATATGGATGTTTTAAAACATGGAGGATGGGTTGTTTTTTTAGCCACAGTTTGACAACTCTGGGAAAGGTATTATATTTCAGTACAAAAATGTCAAAATATGTTATGAAATAATCCACTGGGAAATTCTCTGAGCTTTTTTTCTTCTGATAGGTCATAGGAATCTTGTCAAATGTTGTAATGATGGAACACATTTTTGTTCCCTGGATTTCCCCACAGTGGCTACACTTACAGCCTCTATTCCACACAAACAGGCTCTTTATGTAGTTCCTAGGGTTCCTACTGATCTTATCAACTTTTGTTTTTGGCCTCAAGATCTAAACATAGCTAGAGCTGAAGGAGGTGAAGCATCAACTTTGATCACAAACTCAACCAAAATGAATGTACTGTCCTCTCAGGTCCACCAGATATCAAGGGCAGGGCATCCATCTTTAAAGTCCACCTTCGACCAATTAAACTGGATCCCAGTCTGGACAAAGATGCTCTTGCCAGGAAAATGGCTGCTGCTACACCGGGATTCACAGGTATGTAACAGCTTTTCACTTTTCACAATGGAATGACTCGGATGATCTAGTATCTGCTACTTGTCATCAACATGTTATAGCAGTCGGTTTATACTTGATGCCAAAGTATTTGATTTTAGACTTAAGATGAAAAGTGAACGCATGTTTATTCTAATCAGGTGCTGATATTGCTAATGTGTGCAATGAGGCAGCTTTAATCGCTGCCAGACATCTAAACCCCTCCGTCAAAGGCAAACACTTCGAACAGGCCATCGAGCGGGTCATCGGAGGTAACATCAGGGCATATATGCACATGCTGCCATTGCTTGTCCTCTAGATTTAGTTTATTTAGTCTTTGTCTATGTTTCTGGTTTTCAGGTCTGGAGAAGAAAACTCAGGTCCTTCAGCCAACAGAGAAGAAGACGGTGGCGTATCATGAAGCTGGTCACGCCATCGTCGGCTGGTTCTTGCAGCATGCTGACCCTCTGCTGAAGGTAGAAAAGATCCCTCTGAGTGCTGTGGTCATTTTACCATTTCATTCAGTAAATTATACAAAATGCCTGTTTATTACCTGTCCTCGTGTAATCTGATCACTCAAGACACTTTTTAAAACCAATTAAAGGTTTTATTATCAAATTTATTTAGACCTTTTGAAGAGAAAACACTATTTGATGTACCTGTTAACAATTTTTAAATCTGAATCTGGCAATACGTACAGTATAATGCTTTTTCTACAAGGTCAAAGGCACTAGTTTAGTTTTTCAAAGTGGTTTTAAATGCTTGTTATCGTATTTATTGTCTGTGATCAAATTCTTATCTTAATTAAAGTAAAGAAAGTTTCAGAGAAGTGTAGTAAAATAAGAAGTGCAGTGTTAAGTATAATGTAGCACAAAATGAAAATAATAAGATGCGTGGCTCAAGCTATAAACTGAGTGACATGATTTAATATGATACAACATATCAATACTATCAATAAGAGTCACTTCTGTTGTCACGGCAGGTGTCAATCATCCCTCGGGGGAAGGGGCTTGGTTATGCTCAGTACCTGCCAAGAGAACAATACCTGTACAGCAGAGAGCAGCTGTTTGACAGAATGTGCATGATGCTGGGAGGCCGAGTGGCTGAGCAGGTTTTCTTTGGCAGAATCACCACCGGAGCTCAGGACGACCTGAGGAAGGTCACACAATCCGCTTACGCTCAGGTAATCCCTCTCTGATGGGTCTGTTGGATTGTAGACTCGTTTTGATTTAGGCTGACCCTTTCCTGTGTCATTTCCTTCTCAGGTGGTGCAGTTTGGGATGAGTGACAAGGTAGGGCAGGTGTCATTCGATTTGCCACGGCAAGGTGAGATGGTCCTGGAAAAGCCATACAGCGAGGCCACAGCCGAGCTGATCGATGAAGAGGTTCGAGAGCTGGTGGATCACGCATACCAGCGCACTCTGCAGCTCATCGAGGACAAGAAGCATCTGGTGGAGATGGTGAGATTCAGACACAAACTGTTAAACTTGATGCTTCATGAGGTGTGTTCAGGTTGAAAGTGAAGCCCGTTGATCTCTAAAGGTTTCTGGAAATGTTCAAAAAGTCTAAAATACAATAATCTAACCTGGCTTTAAATATACCCCCCCTTGAATTGCCATCTTATCGTGGTAGAGGGGTTTGCATGCCTGAGTGATCCTAGGAGCTATGTTGTCGGGAGCAATTTGCCCCTGGTTGGGTCTCCCAAGGCAAATTGGTCTTAGGTGACAGGTCAGACTAAGAGTGATTCAGAAGACCCTTATGACTATGCCTTCCTGTGGGCCCCCCCACTTGCGGGAAGGGTCATAAGGGTCTGGTGCTGTGTGTTTTGGGTGGTAGCCGAAAGCGGGGGCCTGGGTGGTTCAATCCCCAGTTGCCAAAACTAGCTCCAACTGGGAGGAGGCCCTGGGACAGACCCAGGACATGCTGTAGGGGCTTTGTCTCTTGCCTGGCCTGGGAACAACTGGGGGACCCCCCCAGAGGAGCTGGAGGAGGTGTCTGGGGAGAGGGAAGTCTGGGCTTTTCTGCTCCGGCTGCTTCCCTCACAACACTGACCAGGATAAGCGGAAGATGATGGATGGTCTTAAATATAATTCTGATGGGTCTTAAAAATTTATTGGATTGTTAAACGTCACTTATAAATGTATTTTGTGGAAAAAACTGCAGTTCAGTGTTCCCCTCAGAAGCACCACAAAAATCAGATTGTATATACAGTGGTATCTCGGATAATGAATTTAATCCGTTCCGGCGTCACGTTCAGTATCCGAATGATTCGTTATCTAAATGGACTTTTTCCATAGGATACAT
>JAQQAE010000097.1:0-44145 GCA_029823295.1 Pseudamia nigra | reverse complement strand
GGGGGTTAGGTGAATTGGTCACTCTAAATTGTCCATAGGCATGAATGTGAGTGTGAATGGTTGTCTGTCTCTGTGTCGCCCTGCGATGAACTGGCGACTCATCCAGGGTGTACCCTGCCTTCGCTCAAGTCAGTTACTTGAAGGTATCTTGACGTGTTTGGGGAAAATGTTTTTCTTTTGTTTTTTCCTTTCATAACCTCCACCAAGCAAAGCGGCAGAGGTCATTTTTTCACCTGCATCAGTTTGTCTGTCTCTCTGCTGGCAACATAACTCCAAAGGTTCTGGACAGATTATGATGAAATTTTCAGGAGATGTCAGAAATGGGATAAGGAACAAGTGATTAGATTTTGGTGGTTATCCCAATCACCATCTCAGCACACAGCATTTTTTTGCTCTGACCAATCAGAGGTGGTTGAAATTTCAGTCCTCAGTCATCACTGCTTCCTCGCCAACCAATCAAAATCAAGAAGGGATGGGTCATAACGCATAACAAATTCTCTGCAACATGATGCATACAACTTGGTTTGTGATCCAACACTGAAGGATTTCTATGATTTTTATGAAGGAAGTGAACATCTAGAACATCCATTATAGTTTTAAACATTACTGTGTGACAAGGACATTTTTATGTGACGCCGTGATGCAGCCACAGACGCATGTCTGAATCGCTTTAACAGAAGAGAAATCCCTCCAGCAGAACCAATGCCTCTGGGTAGGCAGACTGAGTAGAGATACAGCAACAAACAACACGGGCATTGGATGACATCCACAGTCCGACATCCAGAACATCAGGAGACCTGTATGAAGGATAGTGAGAGCGAGAACAGAGGTGGAAGAAGCACAGAACTACAGGGAAGACACAAAGTTAGTAGCATAATACAAATGGCATGGTAATAAGTGCAGGGAGTGAGGGGAGAGCGTGAAAAGGAGAAGCTTGGTCCTTCAAAGTCCCCCAGCCCAGGACTATGCAGTAGAAGTAAGGGAAGGTTAAGGGTCACCGGACCTAGCCCTAACTATACGCTTTGTCAAAAGGAAAGTTTTTTTATGTGTAGTTTTAAAGGTACAGAGTAACAGATGTTGCATATTATTTAACACATGAACATTTCAAACTTTAAAGAAGATGGAACCTAAAAATATTTGGCAGATTTGCTTGAAAAAAACACTAAAATTTTACCTCACACTTAACCGTGGGGCATATCAAATTCATTCTTTCAGAAGGCTATGTCTGTGTAGGGGTAACTCGATGTGAATGTGTTGTAAACAACCAACAGACAACTACTCCCAATCACATTTATACCTACAGGAAATTTAAAGTAGCATCCTGCATCTATGCATGCAGTCAACCTGCATGTTTGCATTCATGTTGTTTTGTTTTGTTTGGTTTTGGTTTGGACAGAACGAGTGTCCCAAGAAAAAAATGAGACAAGGAGAATACAAAGTCCACATAAAGGGTCAGCAAACCAAGGACATTCTTGCTGTGAGGCAAAAAGTATTAACTACTGCACCACCATGCAGCCCACATTTCCTACTTATTAACTTAATTATATGTACATAATAGTGTTGATGTATAAATACATTATCTAAAATCTATACTCAAAAATATTTTTGAAGTTGAGAGCGAAATTAAATTTTTAAGTAGCGGTAAAGTAACATTATAGTATACTGTAGTTCCTATTATTGCCTGCCATGTACAGTATTTGAGCCCACAGAACCTGTTTCAGAAACTCGGTAAAGAAGTGACAGCAATTAAATACAGTACATTGACCAAGTTGTGAAATTTGAAGGTTTCCTGTTCACATTCATGATTTATGCTCTCACTGTCTTGTGAATTGTGGTTTACTGTGCTTTCACCTATTCTTACATATTGTGGGAAAAACCTTCAGACATGAACGGTTCGGTCTGCAGTGTGTGTTCTCCTTGAACTTTGCTCCATAGAGCCTGGCTTGTAAACATCCAGAACACTACAGTGTACTGTATGTGCTGCCTGTTCTCAGCCTGTATGACTGTGTTGATCTCACACGCACATGCACTAATGAACTAAAATATTGATGTGAGGAGACTATAGCGTAAATAAAGGACAGCATCACTTGTTCAGGGCTGTATGTGAGAAGAAGATGAGTAGTAAGTCTATGAAGGATCAACAGTATGATCGAATCTCCTCCTCCATTTTGAACTGCCCCACTCTCTGTCCATACAGTAGATACAGACCATACATTTTATACAAATATTTTTCTCTCTTAGTTGTACTTTATTATTCAGGGCAGCCCAGATCTTAACACTGATCTCTAGTTGCAGTTGTCTCTTAACTCATGTATTTTTTTTTTCTGTTCCTTGCAATTAAGTTCCTAGTGCTGCACTTGACCAAAGGTTTAGTTCCAGGCATTATTCATTTATGATATTAAACTATTGTTCAGCTAGGAAGATGGTTTTATTTCCAGGGCTGAAAAAGAATATGAGTAAAGGATACAAAAAAAGAATATGACAGATACGTACTTACTGCATTCTTAATACATCATACTAATGAAGGTAAAACCGAGACTTGAAATTGTATTTCTTCAGTGTGAGAAAGAGGTAGTTGGATATTTCCATGCTCTTGGTGAATAGAATCATCCTGTGCAAGACAAAAGGGCACATTAAAGGGAGTTATGCACATTTTGTTACCCTTGCTAAGCTACAGTAAACATAATGGGAATAGGAGAATTCTTTTTTTTATTTTGTATGCTGAAAACTTGCTGAGTAAAGTGGTACTGTCATAGTTAAAATTAAGCAGACACTCCGCTTTGATCCCCTTCCCAAACACCTAAGACAAGTCAGCTTTGCAGAGTGTCCCTCCCCACCTGCAGCGCTCATATATTTTTCAGCACAGAGAGCTTGGGGGAGTGCCAGGTACACTATTAAAGGGATGACTCATAGGTGGGACTGGATGGCTTCATGGACTGGCGGTAATCCTGGCTCCTCAACCTGAAAATAGCTCTAATCACCTCTCCCACTTCTTACCCTCTTCATGTTTCTTAACATTCAGTACCCTGACTTTTTACGTCCTACTTTTTGCATCATCTTTCTTATTTATTTTACCCTTAAACTTTGCAGCCTTCAACCTTTTCCATGCCTCATTAATTTTCTCCTCAGCCATTTAAACTTTATTTTCTTTCCAATCCCACTAAGACTTTTCTTACAACCATCTTTCCTTCCAACTATCATCCTCCTTCCTTTCAAATGCAGGTGCTTTTGGGAGCAAGTGAGCCTGGACTCGCATGGCTTGAAGGACAAAGTCTCACAAAGGGAATGGTGGTAGGGGAAGGGAAAGAATTGATTTTTCCAGTCAGAGAGGCCATCCAGTGAAGGACTAAGTCTGTCCTTGGGGCAATGACTGGCTCAGTCCGGGCCTGATGGAAAAGGCCAACCACTGACCTTAAGAATCAACTGATCACATTTGTCTATTCAGAGATTAAATGTTCTGTGGGTTTTTATTAAAAATCCAGAGTATTTAGAGAGAAAGCTCAGTGCTGACAAATCACAAAGGTGTCAGAAGCCCTTCCTCTGTACCCGCTGGAAGCAGAACATTCACGTGTTCTATTTTGTGTTCATGTGTTGTACACCTCCGTGTTTGTGAGCCCAGCCCTGCATGCCCTTAAAGAGAAGAGCAGCACAAAATCCCCTCTGGCATTTCAGCAAGGCAGTGAAATGGAGAAGTAATAGGACAAGAGACGTACAGAGAAAGAGACATATCAAAATACACACACAGTTCGACTGGCTGGCAGCCATGACAGATGGGGGAGTTCAGTTCATGGGGGTTTCCATGGAAACCTGCATCCATGCTACCCTGAGCTTCTCGCTCTGCATAAGCTGAGATGCACATGCTCTGCAGAGGAGTGCAGCGTGGGCAGCCACAGCCTTTTCTGTTGTTATGACTTATTGTTGTTGCGCAACAAATAAGTGTCATCAGGGTCACGACTCATTTCCCAAGATTAGATTTCAGGGACAGAAATTGTCAGAATTGTCAGTGCTCTGAATCCAACAATAATTGAGGCCTAGGAGATTTGTTTACGGTTAACATTGACATGTATTATCAGTAATTGTGCCAGTGAGGAACTGTCAGATTGTCAGAGCCAACAGAAACATACATTTGCCTCTAAATGATCTTAATTCTCTCCTGCTACTCTGTTTTTCATTTACATTTTCCATTTCTTCTTTCACATCGTCTCAACCAGAGAACAATTATCACAGCCATCCGCTCATTCCTCTCCACATTTGCGTTACATTTCCCTTTCAGCGCCAAAATTCATGGCTTTTTCTTCTTCTCAGTCTTTGATTCTCATCATTGATCCTGTTTAAGAGCAAAAGAGGCAAAGCAGCCATTCACCCAGAAAGGTCCTAACTATATGTGACAGGCACTAAAAGCCAATCCACCGCTGTGCTCCAGCCCAGCACCACCATATGGATCATTCCTTCAACAGCACTCCCGCCTGCTTTCTTCTGTTATTTGTCTTAATTTTATTAGTCTCTGTGTTGAATACACTCTAATATAATCACTCTGCTATAAAGGATTTTAGGTCATAAATTATGTTTTCTCTCACTCTCAGGCTAATGTCCCACTTTATCTAAGTGCATTAACATCCTGGAATTCACAAATATGGCCTTAAAAAATAAAAAGTATCATATTATCTGACATATATTTAACATGTTACTCTGAACTCTAAACTTAAACATTCATGCTATATGTCTAATGATATGCAATATAAAAGGCTGAATGTTGGCATTTATCACTAAGCAGATAAACAATAATCTTTGTTGTTATAAAGACTGTAGATAAAATGTTTGATTCACTTGTCTACACAATATTTTTTCTTTCTCAAATACCTCTATTATCTAGAACACATGACCAGCTAGTCATTACTGTTTTTATTTAATGTTATTATTTTACATCCTTCTTTCTCTATATATTAATTTTCTCTCAGACTTCTTTCATTAACAGTTCCCTTTTTCTAGCATGTTACAAATAAAGTTTGATTGATTGATCGATTGATTGTTACTAAAAATATAGAGCCCACTTCTGTTCCCTCTTACAGAGAGATCATGGACTTATTTTATATAGTTATTTTAAGAAATGCCTTCAGAATATGGCATAAACATTCACATAGACTCAAGACTGAACTTAATAGGCTTAGATGTTCAAAGGTCAAGGTCACTGTGACCTAACAAAGCACCTTTTTGGCCATAACTCAAGAATTTATATTCTTTAACAAATTCATAATTGGATAAAGTGATAAAGTGGTGACATTTTATAGCAAAAGGTAAACAGTCAACTTAATTGCCTAAGATAATTCTGTAAAAACACCTCTCAAGTCATTATGCAGTGTCTTTGTGGAGGTTTGTCCACAGAGACACCGTTGTCCATGTCATAGTATCCAAGGCGTATGATTTTCTTCCGGCGACTGGACTGGTTATTTGGATTGAAGACGTTTCATTGCCTATCCAGGAAGCTTCTTCAGTTCTAACTGGTCCAATTCGGAAATCCCGAATTTATACTGTGTGACTCAGGACTCCACCCTTTCATCCTGGGAGGTGTTAATTTCACCTGTGCCAGGGTCATTATAGAGTCTCCGGGGTCCCTCTCCCTGGCGGAGCACCCCCTCCAGTGTCTTATTAATCTGAAAATCATCTGTATGTCGAGACAGCGTGTTTTTCATCCATATAGTATAGGTATTTTTATACATACACACACTCACAAACACTCATTTAAGACCTAATGTCCTTCAAAGTGTTGTCTGGAGAAGTAAAAGGAAGCACAAATATGGATGTAAACGTGAATTCCTTTCCTCCAACATGTTTGTTTTTTTTACCACACACTGAGCCTGTTATTGTGAGGCTGTGGTAGCAGAAGTAGCTCCTGGTCTTCCTTTGCCTTGATGGTTCTCATGAGAGACCGTTTCATCATAGTGTTTGATGGTTTCGTCAACTGCACTTGGGGACACATTCAAAGTTCTTGAGATTTTCAGATTGACTGAACTTCATTTCTTCAAGTAACGACCGACTGTCTCTTCTCTTTACTTAACTGAGAGTTTCTTGCTATAATATGGATTTGTACTGTAGTTGTAGTAGCACTAATGGAGCTATTGATGGTCCAAAGCACATTAAGAAGGCAAGAAATGGCACAAATTAACTCTTGATAAGGCATACATGTTCTGGCTTGACAACTAGTGAATCTGACGAGAGAATGCCATGAGTGTGCAACACTTTTCTTTTTTTTTGTTTAGTACACAGAGTTCCATGTGTGTTCTCTGACAGCTTAGATGTCTATAGTATTAATGTACAATGATGAAAGTAGTAAAAATAAAGAGAATCCATTAAAGGAGTGTCCCAATGTTTGACTGGTCGTGTACGTTAGACATTATTTTAAGGCTTCAACCCTCTGTCATTCTCTCTTAGAATTTGTGAAAGTATTCTGTCACAACCTACTGTAAATGATATATTCTTTGCTTGAGTGGGAATGATGGTTAAATGGCAAGTTTGATTTATGACTTGGAAGTGTGTTCAAGGTATCTGTAGTAAAGAGAGTTGATTTCAGTGTCCAAGTGGGTTGTGTGCAAACAGTGGGGCATGTGTGTGAATGAAAAGTAGCTGTGGTGAAGGATTATTTTGATTTATGACTTTAACAGTGCTCCGTACCTTTCCTCTATAACATACTGGCTCCATACAGTTTGCTAATGGTGATGCATATTTCATCTCACAGGATTAAACTGTAACTGAATGTGTGATGAAGCAACAGAGAGGGAGACGTCTATATGTTAGGCATAAATTACTATTTTATATGTAAATTGTTTGCTGTTTTACTATGAAATATGCAACTGATGGAATTCAACACTCTGTCCAAGTCTTATCTTTCCAGCATATAATGTGAGGTGATATAGTGGTCAGCATGTCTGTGTTATTGCATTGTTTCTGAAGCTTAACTGAGTGTTTTCCTACCAAACCTATTGTAATTTATCACCATTTTCCTTTTTAATTTGAACCAAATTTGCATATGTGAAACCACCACCAGGCCACTATTGTACAGCCGGTCAGCAGCAAACTGAACCATGATTTGGTTCCCAAACAGTGTAGAAATGGCTTCGGATTGTTCAAATTTTTTGAGAGGCCATTGTTGCAAAAAAATACAAAATGCAAAAACAATATCACACATTTCTATTTATAAATCAAACAATGTCTAGTACAGAGGGATGCAGCACATATAATTGGTGACAGCAGGACATATTACTCGCTGTATAAATATTAAAATTGCAGTGTGAAAGCAAGACTAAAGAGTCCACATGTTAACAATTGGAGATGGTGCATGGGAACTATCATTATTTATTTGTTTGTTTGTTTGTTTGCAGTGAGAAGAGGAAGCTGCAGGTCAATACTGCCAGTCCAATCCAGTGCAGCATGCATGGGAGGAAGTGCACGGTCATCGTTGAGCCCAAGATCAACCAGTCACAGCCAGACTTCACCAAGAGCCGCTCTGGTTACATTCTGGCTGTTCCTGGAAACTAAAATGGGCCAAAACAAACAGACAACAGTAAAAACAGCTTTCAATCCAGGCCGGGAGGATGATTCACCTCTGATTCACTGCTGCTAATAATGTCACAAAAGCAGCTCTATAAGAGGATCGGTGTAACTGACTCCTCAAATGCAAGCCAAATTTGTTTTGTCTTATAGAGTTCTATGCAATGTTCATATAAAGAGGAAGAGTTTATGATGACTATATGCAAATAATTTTCCTTAAACAGGTTGCTGTAAATCCACCAGTTGTTTTTGTAAGTTCAAATTTCATAGTGCAATGTAGATGAGTCATGACTCATTTGGAAAGGTGAAAGGATTATGTTGTAACTGTTGACAGCCACTGATGTTGGATAACGAAAAACAAAATTCACGTGCTTTGCAGGAATTAAAATCCTTACATCAGTAGAGGAGGAAGAGCAACAACAAAACCCTGAATAATTAAGTGAGGGTATTTTTTTTTTATGTTTGACTTCGATCACCAATTTGCTTTAAATTAGAAGACAGCACCTGTGATTATCCTCTAATGAATACTAATGATTCTCTTAATCAAACATGTACAGTATGTACCCAGATGTTAACTTTTGAGACACTATGTTTACAATCACATATGGGAACAGAAGGTGAGCTGTTATTCATAAAGGTTTGTAATGTGTCTGAGGCACAAACTCTTAATTAAGATGTTTATTAGTCACAGGATGCTGAGTTGGATGTGTTGAGCATATCCTAAATATCACATCCTGATCCTGTTAATTTAAATGTTGCATCTACTTTCTACTGCTACTTTGAAAATAATGCAATACTGCTTATATATTAAGGGTTAGAAAATATAGAGTATAATAAGCATAAAATGGAAGACTGTAACAAAATATATCCAAAGCATTGTGTGTATCATAAAGAGGCTTTTTAAAATTTTGTCTAGAAATCATAATCTTTCACTGGAGAAGTGTTCCTGGCCATTTCAGTATAATTCCCTGTCCCCTTTTTATATTTTATTTAGTTTTCTTCATGTTGATTGAATAGACTCATAGTTGTCTATAGTCTTGTGGAAATGTCTGGCACTTGACAAATATATCTTCATTTGTGAGTGAGTACCACTGTGTGTGCATGTGCTCATGCCTGTACTGTATATGTGTTCATTAGCACACCAGAAGGCGAGCCTGAAGGAGAGGAAACATTACGGGGAGCAACGTCTGTAGGTTCCAGCTTCATCTCCACAATGTAATCAGACAAATGCACTACTTTATCTGTGTCTTTTTAAAATTCTCCCATTTGCTTTTCTTAGTGTGAAAACCCAAATCGCACTCATCAAATTATAGCACATGTACAGCCGGAATTTGGTGTCTGTTGTTCTCACAAGCTGTTTGCTTAAATGGGAGATTTCACGTCGTGTTCATTGTTTGGTGAATGTTCGCACATTGCAATATGTTGTTTTTCCAACCACTGCACCATGGATTTCAACACAGAAGCTTATGAGGGGGAGATGGCTGCCTTTACGCTGCATGTTTAATATTAATATCCATCCAGAGGTAGAGCAAATCTGACAAAAATGTTGCTGTGTGGTATAAAATGATGTTTGCCACTGCTTAACTAACCCTGGATAACGATTTTAATTAGGTCCATGTTACGAAATTCGTTATCCGATCCATTCCGTTACCTGGGACACAACTCGACCAACGTGGCCATTCGTTATCGGGGGTTCTACTGTATTTAAATATAGACCACCTTATTTTGCCTTTGTTATATGTGGCAGGAACTGAACAACTGTTTGAATGGAGAACCACATAAAATAACAAAAGGTCACCTCTTGGCACTGTTTGTACTGTATTTGCTCAGACAAAAGTGCAGAACAGTGACCAAAGATTATGAGTCGAAGCTCCCTGGGTGTCTGGCCTAGTTGAGGAGGTAACCATTTCTTGTTAGCGACATTAAGCTAAGTGGAAGGATAACGTGTTAGCAGCCTTTGTCGCCACACTCTTAATTGTATCTGAGTGTTGTCTGAACAAGTCCTTTATCTTAATTACTTCCTAAGTGGCCCAGCCTTTTCAAGGAGTAAATCTCAATTCTACCTTGCGGCTAAATGACCTTGTCCGTTTAGTTTGATAAGGAACGATGAAGCTGGAAAGACTTGTTTATGGGCAAAAAGTGTTGCATTCATAGAGTGGATTATTGAAGGGACATTGCTAGCCCTAATAGGTGGCTTTCAAAGGAGCTTAAGCATGAGGAAATGTGCGTGAGGAGTTGTTTTTGTGTGTACGTGTGCAGACAAGACAGTGCAGCTCTCCATGTCCTCCAGCATGGTAATCTCCCACAGGGCTTTTTCTCCTTTCTGCGCTGCTATTCCCATCATTAGAATGGACTCCATGTCACTTCTCACTTCAGCGCTCCTCTCCATGCTTTCTTACAGGGAAAGGGGGAGTAGCACTGCTGTGGAAGAACAAAGCCTGCTTGGCCTCTTCTCCTTCCCTTCTCCCTCTGCTGTCTTCCCCTCTCCTCCTCCTCCTCCATTTCACTTTCCTTCTATCAGATCATTTGGCTCCTTGCCCACTTGGGCTGACTGTACCATCCTGCAGGGCAGTGAAGATTTTCTTTGTCTTTTGTCTTTACTTCTCCACTCTCAGTTGTCATGTGCCCAGAAGGGAATGTTGAACCTGGAAATAAAAGGGAAAACTTCACCAGCAACAAAAACAATAAGCCTTTCAAGCACCAAAGACATTTCTACACAACAGGCTGAACATTTAAGTTGATACATTACACTTACACTGTTGAGCTTTGATTTGTCTCCAGTGTACAAACCTAATTGACTATGATTAATTTTTGCTAACGTTGATTGTCTCCGCTATTCAGTAGGGAGTGAGAATTAATAATGCAGTAGGCTCAGAAATATCAGGCTTTTTCTCTTTCCGCTACAGAGAGAATGTGAAAGCTATGTGCCATACTGACATCCAGATACATTTGTTTATGTGGGGTCTGTGTTTTTGCCTTGGATTTAAAGTTTTTGCGCTAGCCAAAGTTTGTTCCATGTTATTTGGCTTTAAACAAGTTATGTATAAAATGCTAATTCAGTATGTGCCTAATTTCATACAGGTTTATATTTTGCATATTTGTGTAATATTTCAATATTGCTTATCACAGTCTAATGGTAACTCCACCTTTGTAATTCAGATTTGTGCATTTGTATTCTGTATAAATGCAGGAGAGTCATTCCGTCATGTTCCACAATTAAAGGTCATTAATCACTTTATCAATAAATGTATTTGATGCAGCATCTCCTTTTGTGCCAATTACTTTTCCAGTCTGTGTTCATATGTTCAGATAAATCTGTTAAATCTTAATGCTGGATATTGTGCAAAGTATGATATGTCAGCGAGATGTGTCCCGAGGTTGGTCATTGACTCTAATGTGTGAAGTGGTAATAGATGTAGAGCTCAGCGTTAATCCACCCACTAACAGCTGTTTGACTGGGTGACGTTGAGGTGGCTAAAACCCCTGCAGTTGGCAAGACAACGCTGCTTCCCACTGCCACCGTGTCCGCCGTCACATGATACATCAGCAGGGATTTATGATCCAGCGGCTGATGAACGACGGTCTGCTGCAGTGACTGAGACACCAGTCTGACCAGTAAGTTCAATAAACAGGAGTCAGCCCGGGAAGCAACATACACGTTGAGCTAGCTCATTAGAACAATTAAAAATGAGGAACACTTTCACTCATCAAAATCCATGTGTGCTGCTCGAACTGATCATTCATAGACCATGAGTCAAAGAGAGAAGAAAATCATCCTCTGTGTTAGTTGATTGTTTCATTCCACCTGTTTACAATCCAAGTGTCAATAAAATCCCATTCAATACTGTAACATCTGCTGTAACATTCATTGGTATTGATGCAAGCCCATAAAACCCAAACAGCTATGGAATTTGATTTGAAACACGGCATCTCTTGTTTGCCAGAGGCAGTTTCAGGAAAATTGCATCCACACACAGGCACAAAAAAGGACAAGCTGCTATCTTATACGATCAGTGCATTTTATTTTCATCACAGTACAAAAATAAATCAAAATAAGCAGAAACTAACCAAAAAAAAGGTTTCAATTACAGCAACAGCTTTTTTGTCTTTTTCAAAAAAATGTTATTGAACAGCATCTACACCCCTCTCTGACCCAACGAGTCCTTTTCCAGTGAAGTGTCCTTTTCCAATTATCCATAAGAAAACATGTCACACATTCTTCTGTACAAATAAAATGCTGCCACTCGCACAAACATACACACATTCATACTTCCACACACACATGCAGCCTCTCCTCCTGAAGCTCATAACCACAGTTTCTTTTTTTTTTTCTACAAAGTACGCAACAAGATACAGAAAAGAATTTGACAGAAATCTTTTAACTATCACTTGAATCTTTTTTCATATTTTATAAGTATTTGAAAGTATTTTCTCAAACAACTATTTAATGATGCAAGTGGAAAAAATGGCACATTTCAGTGAACTGGGGCAAGAAGACAGTAGTTCTCTTTTTGACGCCATTGACCCTAATGCCCTACTTTATCTGCCACAATAGAACCATCCTCAAGCTGTGTGCGTTCTTACTGCGCCAGAACAAACACTGCAACTGTAAACTCTCACTTCATTGTCACCTTGACCTCGTGACTCCGACAGCTGTTCATTTCCTCTGGTTGACACCAACAAATGAGCAGAGAAGCCACTACTCCAACCGATTTTAAAATGTGATACTGTATAAGCTGACATCCTACAGGATGCTGTAGCCTTAATGCCTTGTGTAAAGATTTTAAGAACAATACCTCAGAAGGAAATCATGCATAGCTTATGCATACTGAGGTGAAACATATAAATATTAAAATGAAGTTCATGTGTCATTGTTTGATCATAAAAGTACTGTTTAGCTGAAACAGATCACTTATCCAGTTATTGGCATCAGCAACAACTTGTAAAGTAGCCTTAACTATTCTAAGAAAGTAATACAGCTATAAAATATCAGCTGTACAGTGTACCTCCCATGTTAGCTGTACTGATGCTCATATTAAAAGCAGCAGTCTAGTCAATTCTCAGATTAAAATGTGGTTTTGTGAACTTAAAAAAATGTTAACCTATAACATTATCTCCTTCAGTCCATAGATAACTGTGATGTTCCCTGACTTTTGATTTACGCTGTAATGATACTGACAAATTGTCATCAAGGTAAAAGCTGTGCTTTTCTGCCATGACTGAGTGACAGTGAAAGAATAGATTCCTCAGGAAAATTGCTACGCTTTATCCCACTGATATGAGACAGCAGGGTGTCATAGCCAGTGATGCAGGCCAGTGTTGCAGGAAAAAGGATGGTTTCAGGGCAATGTCATCAGCAAAGAGTCAGCAATGTGCTGTTTTGTCAAGGTGTCCTCAATGACGTCACTTTGGTGCAGTCAGATTTAACGTTGGGTTTTGATCTAAGGGCTTTAACTAGAAACTCATAATTAATCCCTGCGACATTCGTTTGCTTAAACCACAATCAATCTTCATTCCCACCAAAGATAAGCATATCTACTTCTCCTAAACGTCTGTCCCTTTCCAAGATTTTTAGTGTGATCTTTCACATTTTACAAAATGTGCCAAAATAATAAATACATGAATGGCAATAAATAAGGTGTCAGTAAGTAGTTATTACTAGATGAAAACCCATCCCTTCAGTGAACAGCTGGACATACAGTATAATACTTCAGAGTGTTCTCAGACCTGTGAGATTTTCATCAAAGATATGGCACTGTTTTAACATTTTCTATGCTGAATCATAAGCACAAAATCAAACATCATTCCAAAGTGGTTGCAATACAACCTATTGACAAAAGTACAAAAAACAACTCCCTGGTAAATAAATAGTCTATTTTAGCAAGCAGAGCTAAATAAACTAGTGTCACTTTGTTCACAGCATTCTCTAATGCAGATGCAGTTGGTTTATAAATCAAGTAAAAAGAAAATGAATCCCCCAAGAACTCTGTAAAATTGCATGGCACACGTGCAAAACATTACATTTCTAAATTAAAAAAAACAGCAAATCAAAGAAAACTTGTTTCAGAAAAGCAATAAATAAGCCCCCGTAAGGTATAAGCCTTTGGAGAGTAAAACATCCATTTACTTGTATTTTAGTTTTTTTCTAGATGAAAATAAAGTAGGTCTTTCTGACCACTCATCATCAGCCATACGTCCTCATGTTATCAAAAGTCCTGCAGTTCACATTTTGTTCATTGTCCATCCATTTGGCCACTACAGTGTGTATGTCCTGTTGCAGAGCTACAAACCAAGAGCCACATAATATGGATCCAGTAGTGATGCCCCCTCCAGTTCTTTGCTAGATGGCCAGATATGCACTGCAGCAACAATGTCCAGGCGTATCCATGTAATTGAGGGGATGTGGGTGTTGGCATTCCAAAGACCCAGGATTTGTTGCAGCCAGGGATGCCTGTTCACCCATGATGCGTGAAGAAAGTCAGTCAGGCGATGGCCCTCACCCTCCTGCAGTAGGCAGTGCACATCACATTGTCAAACAGTCACAAAGTCACTAATAGGCTGCAGCAGCCTCAGTTCTGTCCACATTCATTGCTGTAGATGTACTGTATGCTTCCCTTTCTAATGTTTGTGTCTGAATTAAGAATTGTTCATTTCATATACACACATATATATAATGTGTTATCATGTTAGCAAAGGATGTACCCAAGTCTGGCATTTTTGTTTATGTATCATTGTCAAAAAAGCTTTCATTCTCAGGTTTGCAGAAAATCCATTCCTTGCTTATTTGAAAATAGAGCTTAGTCTTGATTAACTATCTAGAGTCAAAAAGGTTGATATATTTGATTTTTTTTACTTAGGAAAGTTCATGTGATCCATTTTTGGCGGCATCATCTGCTAAGTTGTTCATACAACGATGATAACTGGAACAAATATCAGTCAAAATAACCATCCAAAATGTCAAAGCCTCCACCATTCACATATAAATTTAAGTATCTTATAATACACATGACAGTTGTTATAAATCGGCTGATTCAAAGCCCTGCTGCAATTTGGACAATAATAAATAAATAGCATTAGAAATAAGCCTGTCACTTGTCAAAATGCCAGACTGGAGTATTTCCCTCCTCCCCTAGTCCCTCAACTCCCCCCAGCATCCCCTCACCGGTCCAGGCCAATGAGCAGGCGGCTCCTCTCCTCCTCCTTCTGGCTCTCGTTCTTCAGGTCGGCAAACACCTGAGTGAAGTAATGTGGGTCTGAGTTGATCTGGAGCATCTTTGCACTCATCAGGTTGATAATGGATAGGCAGCGGTCCCAGAAGGTTTCCTTGGAGCTCTCCACCAAGAACGGTTTCAGTGGATAGGAGATCTCATTGCCCATGTATGAGTAAGACAGGTAGAGGCAGGTGAGCAGAACAGCCTGCAACTCATGCTCTGTGGCCACCTCAGAGGAGACCACATCACGGCACAGCATGTAGACAAAGACCACGTTTGCAGGGGTGATGAATCCCTGGTCCTGCCAGCCTTGGAGCAACAGGGAGCGGTCCACACTGCGCAGCCACAGCACTGGGTCAGTGGGTGACAGGTGTTTCAGCCGGTAACAACGTCGACACAGAAACTCACCCAGGCAGCGTAGCAGCTCACTAGTGGAGGCCTGGACAATCACTCTTTTAGGGGTCCCAGGGGCCACATTGGAGTTGGTCAGGGGTGCCTTCTTCACAGATGATGCTGTGTTATTGGAGCTCTTGGTGACAGCTGGAGTGCTTTGATCCTGTGTGAAGGTGGACAGGTTGGCACAGGATTGTGACTTCTTCAGGTTTTCATTGTTGAGGTGGGTCACATTGTTCTGGTAGGTACCATTGGGCTGCACTTTTTTGGAGCTTTTCTTCTTGGCCGACACTGCTACAATCCGCTTCCATGGGAGCACATTAATGAGCGAGTGCCGCTTCAGGTTCTTGTCTTTAGCGTTCTTGCTGTTCTGGACAGCTGTGTAGTGACCCACGGTGGCTGGTCCATCTTCAAAGAGAGCTGCCTTCCGGTAGCTAGGTGACAAAGACAGCACGGTTCCCATAGTGACTTGGGGATGTGTCCAGGGGCTCTGCCGCACTGGTTCAGCTGAGTGTCTGCCAGGGGAAGTCCTGGGGGTCTCAAAGCCTCACTGCTTCAGGGAGCTGGGAGTCCCAGACTACAGGCTGCCACTGGGCATCTAAAACCTGAGTGGAGATTGTCCAATAGACAGTCTGCTGAGGAGATGTTAATCACCTTGACTCAGGCAGCCTCTGTTATATAGTTTTTCTATCTCTGTCTTCAGATGGGCAGCAGTGTCCCCTGGAAAAAGAAAATATCAGCAATCAGAAAAAAATCATAACTTGTTGCCTTGCAACCCATTGCTATTATTACATATTATTCAGATCAAGTCCAATATAATCATTATTTCCTGTCTGCAGTCTCCTTATAAAGGTGTGAGATGGCTCATCTGACAGACCCTTAAGGTTATTACCCACACTGATTTGACTCAATAAGTGTGAAATGGATCAGCATATTCCTTACTTGAATTTATTCACCCAGTATAGATCCCTGCTGTATGCAATGAGCATGAAAATCATCCAAACCTTTAGTGCATTTCCCTACACCTTACATTTACTTAGTTGTTAATATAAACCATTCAAAAAGGTTAAAAGGAATATTGGATCCGGTATAAAACAATATATTATCAAATTGATCTACCATTAAAACACGACCTAAATTTCATATTCATAAATATTTTAGAACAGCCGAGCCCTGTTGAATCGGCAATGGCCGACAAGTCACAGTGAGCCATGCGCCACCCTTTTGCTAAGATGGAAGCCTATAACGTAAACACCACAACAATACAGTATAGGTGAAGGTCGCGTGTGATGCCTATAGGACTCTGCAGAACAAGAACAAAGACAAGGTCACAACATTTACCTCATTTCTAATTCCACAAACAAACGCGCAGGCTATATGTATCTTTTGCGTGACAGAAAAGTCCTTCTTGCTGCAGTATCCGTGCACGGAAAACCAGTAGACGGGCTTGACTTTGCTCACTTGCGCAAGATGCTCAAATCCTCATTCCATCACCCATCAACAGTCTGATGTTTGATTTTGCACTTGTGGAAAAAAGTAATACGTTATCCCTGAATCGGTCTTTACCGGATTCAATGTGAATGATTTATTTGGTGGCTTGTTGTGATAAAGGGATGTACATCGGGTGCTCTCCATGGTGCTGAAACTGAGAACTGAGCGCCTGCGTCGCAATGAGAAGACTGACCCTAGGCGGTGGCTTCCACTAATAATGAAGAGATTTCGTATTCATTTTTATTTGGCTTGGCACCATATAGTTTCTTAATGAACATGTTAGCTGACACCTGCATCGATATTTCGTCAAATCCATTTTACTGAATTAAGCATGATTCGTAGCATTTGCATTCATAATCGAATGGTTTTACGACTGTGTAAGTTAAATGAGCATATCATGAGCCAAAACATCACTCACCAGATCTCCTGCTTGTTGAGAAAATAACTGAGCTGTAACGATTCTCCGCGGCTCACGCTGAAACCTGTTTTCTGTGCACGAAAAAAAAAATCACTGGAAAACCATCTCGTCGATAAAAATGTAACAGAATAATAATCCGAGACGATGTAAAAAGCAAGCAGTGAATGAACACGCCTGCTGTTAGCAGTGCGAAGAGGAAAACAGACAGTTGTGGAATGGATGCTGAGATGAAGATGTGCTCCTGGTCCTCCTTGGCCGCGAGATGCGGATGCTGCGAGGGCTGGTGTTGTGTTGTGTCACTGACTGTGTGAGGACGCTGACGCAAAGGCGGTGGAGGGGCGCCGCTCTGCGCTCTGCGCGCGCTGCTGTTTGCGCCTATAACAATACACCCAGTACACTGAACCCGCAAGAATTTACCTCACAATCAAAACTTAATTGGTGGATTTGGAATTCGTAGAGGTATCAGGAATTAATTTATAGTGACTCTTCATTATTTAAAAGAGCCCCGTTTTTTCTGGCGGTATGTGCCACAGTTAATCCCCATTCTAATATTCCCATCTACACCAGCAGGTTGTGTCATTTTGCCGTTTGAGTAGCTACAGCTTCTTACAGTTTTTTAGTCCCGTCAGTGGTTCCCAATGAAAATCAACATAATCAAGGAAATGCGCAATGTTAATCAATTTTTTTAAAAAAACAACAAGGAACAAAAGACTTGAAAATTTGCGATATCTTTAGACATTGCGTGGGATTGCTGACTCAAAATAGTTGAACTTGCTGAAAAAGTTCAAGAGGTAAATTTATAGGGATTTGAAGTAAACTGCTTCAAGTATTACGACGTGTATGAACTGTAACATTCAGTGGAGTAGTAATCAAAGGATGAAAAGGGGCATCCGAGGATGAAGGAACATCAAAGGCAATCCCACTATTACGTTTACTGTTGTTCTTTTTTGTAGGTTTATTTACCTTCTACAAAAAAAGAACAGTAAAAGTACTATTTGTTGAAGACAGTACTTTTCGCACCAATCCCACTATTGTTCTTCTCACTCATTATTATTATTCCGTACAATTTTTGGGCCGCATCTCCTCCCACAGATTTCGTCCTACACTCACACCATTCAAACACCATAACGTCGAGCACTTTCGGGACATTTCGCCTATTACATTTCATAAATGTATCTTTTGTAGTTTTTTAATAATGTAGGTTTTCCCACAATTTTTTCCCGTAGGAAATGAATGGAAAACTCAAACGGAAGAATGAAAGCCCTGTGATTATCATGGCAACGACAGTGCAACATTCCATGGGGTTTCCTTTCATGTTCCTTTAATCCTCGGATGCACATTCGATCTTTGATCACTTCTCCGAATTCTCAGCTATTGCCACAAAAGATCAACACATTACAGGTTTTCTTTCCAACCAGTCTCTTCAGCAGTTGATTTCACTGATTTTATTTTTTTTTCCTCCAGTGATTGCTCTTCAGTGAAAACACCTGCTTTAGTGAGTGGCTGGAAAGAAAAACCTGTAGTGTCTCGGCCCTTTGTGGCAATAGTTGAGAAAACCTAAGTCATCATAACACTTAATACTGTACCTCAAATCTCTATACATTTAACCCTTGGACTTTTTCAGCGTTCATATTTTTTGAGTCAGGAATCCCACGCAATCTCTTCAGATATTGCAAATTTTCTAGTTGAGATGAACGTACATGAAACGTGAGACGGAACAATTTTCTTTGTCGTTCAACCGGAGCGTGTAACATAGCCCGAGACGTGTTTGCATGACTACATTTCCCGGCGATGCAAAAATCCCGTCATGCAGCGGTGCTGTGATGTCACAACGCCAGGTTACGTCGTCTCCGTACGTCGCTTTCATTCAAGCAGCATTTGAATAGGGAAGATGGCGGCTGCAGCAGTGGTTGAGTTTCAGAGAGCCCAGTCGCTCATTAGCACGGACCGCAACGCCTCTATTGATATTCTCCATTCAATAGGTAGGTGTGCATTTAGAGTAAGGAAATGCCTAATTTTCTCTGACGCCTGTTACGCGTTATTTCTGTTTTCGTTGCAAAGGTGAGTTTATTAGCTTGTGATGGTGGTGCCGGTGGTGTACCGTGCTGACTCACTGCTGAATGGTGAGGTAACGGTAAAAGCTAGTGTTGGCTAGCCAGTTAGCAGCTGGGCTAATTCTAGGCCTTCGTTTAAAATAAAGCACCTGTTATCAATATTTGATGTTATGTCTTCCTAAAGCCGATTCTCCACCTTGTGTTAATGACTTCGGCGTTAACGTTTGCGTTTACTGCAATTAATGTTGTATCAACGGTAGTCACGTTAGCGTGACAGTTGTGGCTAACGTCTTTAGCCTGTTGTCAGAAGCATCATGTTATCACAGAGGAAGACGAACCGCATCCATCCGTGTTTTGTACTGGGACATTATGAATCACTAGCCAAGCAATGCTGTGTTACGTTGGCGGTAACTAGTTAGCTATCAGCGCATGAAAAGACCAGAAGTCTACACACACACACACCAGTGTCCTCAAATTGCCTTGTCACACTAGCCTGTAGCTGTCAGGTCGCATTCACGTGATTTAAAGGTCTTGTTGTGAGAATGGAATGTAACACCTGATTAATTATTACGTAGTCATGGAACGTCTTAATTAGTCGGTCTGGGGGTGTTACATGCATCTATACAAATGCCATGGTAAAGGCCGATGTGTGTTTATTTATTTATTTATTTATGAATGAGTGGTTGGTATGTATATAAAACTGGTTGTTGAAAACATTTCTGTGAGCCACAGGCTTGACTTTTCAGTATAGTGAAAACTCGCGTCAGTGCCAGATTATTCGAAATTCACCTGTAATGCAGCATTTCCCCAATGTTTTTGAGCACGTTAGGTGCAGTCATGGGTGTTAGGAATTATTGGTTCCAAATTATTTAACCCCCCCCAAATTAACAAATTTGTCGATGAAAACTTGCAACATTTATTCTACTAAAATTGTCAGCTGTTAGAGCTTTGGAAAAGTGTAATTTATTTTTTTTGTTTTCATTGTCTCCATTTTGATTTTGTTCAGTTGTTTGACTTAGGTTGTGCTAGATATGAGTTGAGTGCTGTGCCTTAATCATACAATGGTGGGAAGAAACCTGAAATGTTCAGCTTTTGCTTTTCCTTTCTAGTGAGGAGAGATGTTCAAGAGAACGATGAGGAAGCTGTCAGGGTTAAAGAACAAAGCATCCTGGAGTTGGGGACACTCCTGGCCAAGACAGGTCAGGCTGCAGGTAATGTTGAAACCCTTTTCAATCATCTCACATGTCCATAATATGTATATGTAATGTGTCTGTGCTTTCTAAAGTACATTGTGTGTATTGTTATTTTTGTTGCTGTCACCAGAACTTGGAGGACTGCTGAAATTTGTGAGGCCTTTCCTGATTTCTATTAGTAAGGCCAAGGCAGCCAGACTGGTCCGATCTCTTTTGGACCTGTTTCTTGACATGGAGGCTGCAACAGGACAGGAAGTAGAGCTGTGTCTTGAATGCATTGAGTGGGCCAAGGCTGAGAAAAGGACTTTCCTACGACAGGCTCTGGAGGTAATCAGATTTTTAAAATGTTTTCTGATGCACAACAGTATCATAAAATAAAGTTTACAAAATGTAATTTAATGCACACTATACTTACAGTTCTAAAATTATTGTTTTGGAAAGTTTGTCATTCGTCTAACTACATTACCATAAGACAATACACATAAAACCGGGAAGAGATGTGTTCCAAAAAATGTACAGAATACTGTAATAATAAAGAGTGAGAAGAATAATGTGCTCATTTAAGTGTTTTTTTTTTTTTTGGAAACTGGAGTGCTGTAGTTGAGCATTGTGAGACCTGTCTGTATGTGAATACGGTCAGTTTATCATAAAAATTCTGGTTCTGTTGCCATTGTATATATTGCTTCTCATGTACTAAAGGAAATGAAATATTACTTGCTTGTTAAATGCTATGCTTTTTCTATAAAACATAACACGACCGCGCTTACCTCTTACATACAAACTCTATTTATGGACAAAATTTCCATCTACATAAATGGGGACAGTCAAAGTAGTTGAAAAATCATTCAAAAATCAATTAACGTAAGTATTGTTTCAGTCTAGATATAAATATTTGCACTTGGATTTACTGGTTTCTGGTTATAATGCAATAGCACTATATGTCTCAGTACTGGTTGTCGAGTGCTGTTTCATAATAGAGGTATGAGTCCACCAGCCAAATATGTGTGGGGCATGCTGTGGGCATGCTACTGTAAAAATGAATGAAGTACACAAAACCGGCTGTACAAAAATAGCATGTGGAGCTCCTTCAAAAATATAAGATGGTAAAGTGCAGTGCAGACTCTGCCATGTGCAGGAATGTTATCATCAATCTACCCCAGCCATTTAAGTGATGCACAATGTTGCAGAAGCTACAGTACTATAGTAATATACAGAAAAATGATCAGTGTGTTTGTAGTATGTTTAGTCTATTTTAATTTAAAAATGAAACAGCAATTGTGAAAAACATGATTTGTGCTCTCTCCCTTCGTTGCATCTGCATGCATGACGTCAGCAGCAGCGTGGGTGGGGTTGCTAAAAACATTAATAAGAAATTGGTTCTGAGTGTTTATTTTTCTTGGAATGCCCATCCTGACTGTGAATGAGTGGCTCAAATCTAACATGTTCTGACACTACTGGTGATGCTTTAGTTTTACTCAGATTATGCTGAGTACTGGGTTTCTAGTTTCAGTGTTGCATTTAACTGCGAAAATCTAGCTGTTTAAGCATTGCTTATTATCACTGGTCATATTACTGCTCACATGGCTGTGATGATCACTCTGCTTTATCAGTCAAAGTAGATGATGTGGCCAAAACGATGCCCCTATGTGTAGATTTACAGCCAGGAATACATTTTGATTTGGGATCAGCACAATGTTAAATGTTCTCTATGAAGCTGATCTTTATGAGTGAGATATATACGATAAACAGCACACATTTTGTCACAAGAAGTTGTTTATTGTCCACAGTCACAAAGTACTTGACCAAGAAGGCAGTTCCTAAATAGCAGAATGTTTTTCAGAGTATTTTGTTATAAGCAGCATCCCCCCTGTGTCAAAAAGTAGTATAATTTATCCCAGAAGATGACAGGGGGAGATCTTGAAGGGGGTTAATAACCACGGCAAGTTTCAAGTTAATTGGATCAGCCATTTTCAAGCTATTGCACTGATACGGCAGGTATGTGCATGTGGTCAACACGGACACCTGATTGTGAAACCAATACTTTCCTTCCCTAACCCATATAATAGAAATAAAACTATTGTTAATTCTGTGTACCAGGAGATTACACCAATGCTTTAAAACAACTGTTATAATACATTTCTCTCTGGAGCTTTGGAAGTTTAATTATTTGTCATTGCAATGTTGTCTACTCTGTAATGCTCTGATGCATATTTTGTTTTGTAAAGTGGCAGGTTCTCAGATGGTGGTTTTCGCTCTCTTCCAGGCACGGCTGATTTCGCTCTATTTTGACACCAAAAGGTACCAGGAGGCCTTGGCGCTTGGTGAGTGCTGACATAGATTTTTGCCTCTGTTGATTTGCAACAGTACCTTTTTTGTAATTTGGATACTTTATACAAGGGTGGGCCTTTTTTGTATTGACCTTATCTTGTTCATTAAATATGTACAGAACACAATGTTCAGAAATTCTTTGAATTTTAATAGCTTCATGTTGTGTTGCTTGTTACAGGTGAACTATGCACGCCTGTAGCTCGGGTGCCCAACTCCAGTCCTTGAAAGCCCCTGTCCTGCATGTTTTCCACCTGGCTCTGCTTCACCCACTGTATCTTCCAGCTTCTGAGTGACTGAACACACCTGATCCAACAATGGGTGGAGCAGAGCCAGTTGGAAAACACGCAGGACAGGGGCTCTCGAGGACTGGAGTTGGGCACCCTTGGCTTGTAGAATAAATTATTGCCCTTTATCACCCTAGTTTTGTACTAAGCTGCCAGAAGAGTGTTGTACAAAGTTATCACAACAGTTATTGTTCCAGATTAATCTCTTCTTTCCACTTCTGCCCCAGGCTCCCAGTTGCTCCAGGAGCTGAAAAAGATGGATGACAAAGCTCTTCTTGTAGAAGTTCAGCTGCTGGAGAGTAAGACGTACCACGCTCTCAGTAACCTACCCAAGGCCCGTGCAGCCCTCACTTCAGCTAGGACTACCGCCAACGCAATTTATTGTCCTCCAAAGCTCCAGGCAGCGCTGGACATGCAGTCAGGTTGGAGGATTTTCCATTTCTAAAGCTCACCTGGGTGAAAAGGTCCAAGGCAAGGGAATAGACATTGATGGAGCTATAGGGCCTCTCTGCTGGCATTCAGCCAATATATTAATTTTAAAGGTCTAATAGTTTTTGAACTCTGCTTGATTTCCTGATTAAAAGCACATTATAGAGTTTTCTGTCCAACCAAACAAGCCAGAATGTGTTCAGTTGTTGACACTGTGCAGTTTATTTCAGCTATACATGGTGATAAACTGTCATGTCTGTTGCAGGGATCATCCACGCAGCAGAGGAAAAGGACTGGAAGACGGCTTATTCCTACTTCTTTGAAGCTTTTGAGGGCTATGACTCTATCGACAGTCCACGAGCCATCACATCACTTAAATACATGCTGCTCTGCAAAATCGTACTCAATTCGTGAGTCATGTTAGTAATAGTGTACAGGATCTTTTGCCAGGCGAAAGTCCACATGCATTCAATACCTTTTGTGTAGTGAGGTTTTATGTTGTGGTTAACATCTGCCGTTTTCTTGGTATAGTTTAATTTATTATTTTTTGTATCATGTCTTACAGGCCAGAGGAGGTACAAGCCCTGATCAGCGGTAAACTAGCCTTGCGATACGCCGGCCGCCAGGCAAGGACCATTAATATTTTAATAATAGTAGATTTGCCAGCTGAGTAGTGTGATGGCTAAACAGACTGTTTGATCTGTGACCCAATTAATTTTATTTGATCCAAGTGAAATCTATATAAACTAGAAAATTTGCAGTGTCTGAAGAGATTGCGTGGGATTGCTGAGAGAATAGTTGAACTTGCTGGAAAAGTGCAAGAGTTAAAACAACTACTCAGTCGAATAGTAATCAAACGATCAAAACAGTCATTGCCATGGTAACCACACGTTGCGTTACAGTTCTCCATTAATTTCCTATGTGAAGAAATTGGCAAAAAAACTTAATATTTTAAAAATTATAAAGGTTAGAATTGTGAAAAGCAATAGCACAGTTGTCCTGAATAAGCTGAAACGTGAAGTTTGAATTGGACAAAAAATGTAGGAGTAGTTGCATGCCAAAAAACGTACAGAAGTGGAAGAAGAATATTAAAGATTCAAGACAACAATAGTGGGATTGCTGCATGACTCAGCAATCCCACTAATGACAACTGCGCAGCTTTACTACTAAGATCAAAGAAAATGTCTTTAGTCTTTCACCGAAATCAAATGTTTAACAAGTACAGCATCTGAAGCAAATTCTGTCTAGATATCTTTTAAAATACTTGATCTTCAGTTATGTTGTCCTTTCTCTATTCTTTACTACACTTTTTCTATGGAATGGCACCTTGATTTTTCTTCTTTTGTCTTTGTGTCTTTAGACAGATGCATTGAAATGTGTTGCCCAGGCCAGCAAGAACAGATCTTTAGCAGACTTTGAAAAGGTGAGAATCCATTCATTTCCTGTTATTGGCTGTTTTTCTTTTTAACTCCACCTGTTAATTTATGTTTTTTCTTATCAACTCCTTGAGATGTGCAACACATGGATAATAAAAATTCTCAATTTATAGAAGCTCTGTAAATAATTATTTTCATGTGGTATTTCACTATTTTTTTATTGCACTACTTTTTAAAAAAAATTTGATTTCCAGATAAAGTGTTATTTTCAACGTTGTAATGTTTTTTTAAAATTTAACCCTTTCAGGCCCTAACAGAGTACAGAGCAGAGCTGAGGGATGATCCAATCATCAACACTCATCTGGCCAAGCTGTACGACAACCTGCTGGAGCAAAACCTCATCCGAGTCATCGAACCATTTTCCAGAGTGCAGGTAAGGACCTACTTGCCATCACAGTGAAAATTTGTGCATCTTACAACATTTCCTGGTTGACTTTATTAACATGCTGTTTGTTGTTTACTTCAGTGTTTAAAATGGCTTTAAATGTATCCTTGGACATAAGTTGTTTTGTGCATCCCTTCATAATGATGAAATTTTATTCAACTGCTCTTCAATTTTGATTTCAGATAGAACACATATCTGGTCTAATCAAACTTTCAAAGGTATGATTGTACTTTTTCACTTATTCTTTTTTTCAGTTTCCATAGCTCACAGAGGTTTATGTTTCTTACTAATATAGTTTTTTCTTTTAGGGAGATGTTGAGAGAAAATTATCACAGATGATTCTGGACAAAAAGTTTCATGGCAAGTATTTGATTTAGTATCAGAGATGTTAAGTGTCTTTGCACAGAGAGTACAAATATTTAGTTACCAATATTATTTTTATTGCAGGAATCCTTGACCAAGGTGAAGGTGTCTTGATCATATTTGAAGAACCTCCAGTGGACAAAACATATGAAGCAGCCTTGGAAACGATTCAAAACATGAGCAAAGTTGTGGATTCACTGTACAACAAAGCCAAGAAGTTAACATAGGTGAGAGAAGTTCCGACTTATTCCGGCTTGTTTTGTACAACGCAAGACTTCCTGATACATTTGTGCTTAATGTTTCTTTTTTCCTTGTCCCTCAGAGCAGATTGCCATGTCAGCGTGATGGAGGAACTGTGTGTTCGACCAGCGTGTGTAACATTTTTTAAGGGGACAAGGGAGACAAACACAAGTCCCGCAAACTGGAACAAACAGGATCCCCCATCAATCTTTCCTTCTCAATGGACAGTGTCATCACTTCTCTTGTCCCCCACCCACCCCACCTCTTTACTTTTGATAATTCTTCAGGATTCTGTATAACACTCAGCGGCCACATCAGGCCATCAGGGAATATTGTACAACCACAATAAAGGATTAAAGGTTTAAGAATACATATATGTTTATATCTCCGGTAGGGTTGGGCTTACAAAGCCTTACACTGACTCCACTGCAACCTCAAAGGTGCAACATTGACCTCTGCAGCTTCAAACTCTGCTACAGCTGTGTATGCAGACATGAGGCTTTTTCCTCCTCCATATCTTTCAGAAGCACACTGTTCAGTTTTTGGAAGGTTGGGATATTCTTTGGGACATTAAATTCTGGTTAAAGAGGTCCCTCTAGCTCTTACATTTTCACCATCATATCAATGCCAACAGTTAAGTCCCCACTGTATTTCAGATATGTATTAAACACTTCTTTTTTGTTTTGTTGTGTTTTTGTTGACAAGTTTGAAAACAGAATCTGAAAGGTTGCCACATGTTTTGCCCTGCTTATGTAAGTTTATATTAAAAAAAACAAAACAGGATGCCATGTCACCACTAGTGCCACTTTTTGGCGCTTTTCTTTTGCCTCAGTGTCTGGGTGCAATATAAAATAAGAGGGCAGAGGTGGAGATGTTTTCATTACCTCTGAGCTTCTGTGAATTATTCCTTGGTGAGCAATTCTTCATTGTTAGTTCCTAGCACTAGTGTGGTATGCTAGTAACCAAACAATTTGTATGGTTTTCATTTGGTTTCAATCTTTTTGGGTTTTGTTTTCTCTTATAAAGACATTTTCAAAATAAATATTTTGTATTTTAATGAATTTGTCGTGTCTTGCAGAATATAACACATGAAGTCTGTTTCATTTGCTCAAAACCTGATTTTTATATAGGCTATTTACTCATTTTTATATGTATCAGTGCTGCGTCATCTTCCCTGTCCTTTTGCCCAGCAATTACACTAAATGGTAAATAATACAGTAATGGTTTACTGTAGTACTATCATTATTCCATATAATTTTTGGACCGCATCTCCTCCCACAATTTTCGCCCGATTATTCATTCAAACACCATATCGTCAAGCTCGTCCAGGACATTCTGGCTATTGATTTTTCTAAATCTATCGTAGTTTTTAAATTGCTTTTTGTTTGACAATTTTTCCCCATAGGAAATGAATGGAGAACTCAAATGGAATGTTCGTGCCAATGCTATACCGTCTTTGACGTTCATTCGACATCGGATGCCCTCATGAACTTTTTCAGCTAGTTCAGCTCGTTTCAGTCATTAATCCCACGAAATCAGTTCAGAGATTGCACATTTTCTAGTTAGCATTGCTTTAGACAAACGCTATTTACATGTACAGTTTGAGGTTTTGGTAACGTTTACGTGATGACGTACGCGCACCAGAGCCCGCCTCTCTGCCAAAGAGTTTAGAAGCGATGAGATGAGCACTGGCACGATCTAGAACAATTTTCAGTCTAGTACAAATGCTACATACATGCCCATGCCGCCATACGACAAATTTTCCTTTAGTGTATGAGATGTTTGACAGTAAGGAAGAATATAAACAAAGAGATTAGAGAGAAGAGCCAAAGATGCTTTTGTAAGGACCCGTTTTCGTCCGAAAAGGCGACGTAGCCCTGCAGCTGTGTGTTTCCGTTTCACAGGAACGATATATTGACTTTCTATTTTTGATCACATATGGTCTTTGGCTTCAGCAGTACGTTCGATCGTTTTTGCTGAATTGCACTTCAACCACCAAGGATTAAAAACAAAGATGGCACGGGTGAGTTAAACTGAAACGACTGTTTCATCTAAAACACAACGAAAGTCAACGGATAGTAATCGCTATGTGTACGTAAAGGACTAAAGGCTATTTGTTACACGTCGCGGTAGCCAGCACAGCAGTAGCCTGGGTGGTAGAAGGAGATGTCATTCAAAACTTCGTAGTCCGGAAGACGAACGGTGTCACTCCATAGTATGACACGAACACTGTTAGCAACATTTACTTTAGCCGTAAATACGTGTAAATAACTTAAAAGGTGCTTGGAAGTTGAGCAGCCAGAGTTCATAGCTTATACCCGAAATATTACAACAGTTTCGTATGCTAAACAAATGGCTGTAAAAAAAAAGTGAAATTAACAGAGAAGTTAACAGTATTAGCTCAATGGATACGACATAAATCCCACATCCGGCCTACGTCAGTGGCGTTTTTATATGTAAACAAAGTGTCCAGTTATCATTTGTACGATTAGCTACAAATAGTATTATTGTGTTACGTTTCAGTGAACCACTGTCTCATGCATTCACTACATACACACACACACACACACGGGAAATGGCTTTAAAGCAGTAGCATAATAAACAGTAGTAGGACAAAACCAACATACTTCCATGACTAGAAGTAAGAAGGGTACGTAAATATAAAAATGTGATGCGATACGTAAATCCTTAAGACCTCGTTTACTCTGTTTGGATTACACAGGAACAATGCAAAGACTGGCCTTTATGAAATCTAGTACACTTTAAAGCATTAGGAGCAAGCATCTTAAGTATAGAACTTATAGCTAAATTGTTTCTAGTTATTCAACACTCATTACTACTGCCGGAAATGTGGTGAAATTATTGGGGCATCTGAATGAGCCTATGTTTTAAAGACCCTTAATATAGGCTGATTTCAATATTTCAAGGATGTAGGTCAGATGTAGTCCTCTTGTGGTTTGGTATAAACTAGGACACCTCGATTGAAAATAGGTTTTGTTAATTTTTTTTAATGTCACTCTTGTCCTTGGCCATTGCCACCTTTTCACCAAGTTTCAGGCACACTGGAGCAGTTGTTTTTGCATAATCCAGTAACTCTTTAGAGGAAGTAACAAAGCACTGTTTTATGTGTATTCCTGTAAGTTGCAAAAAATATTTTGACCAGGACAGTCACGAAAATATTTTTTATAGGTATTACCTTCTCAAAATACATGGCTGGAAGGATGTTTTAATATATCCACTGTAGAAGTTAGAATAATGCTGTTGTTTGTATTCTGGTGTTTAAGCAATATTTGAAGCAGACTCACAGTTTCTTTGCTACAACACAGTACAAACAGGATCCAGGAAGAAACAATAGGAGCACTGGACCACGTTTTCAGACAGTGTCCTAGGAAATGAAACCTGTTTTGCAGCTGTGTTAAAAGCTGAGATGTTTTATCTGCACAGAGAGCTCTCTCCATAGAAACACACATTATGTGTGGTTTTGAGGAATTAGGTCTCTATGCTGGTGAACAGTGAGATCAAGACTCAAGGAATCTGTAGGTTGGTGGTATACACACATATGCTGTAAACTTACATTACACTAATCAATGTAGGTAATATAACTTTTAGTGCCATCTGGTAAAATTATGCAACATATCTTAAATGTGAGACAGCCTTCAAAATGTATATTTGTCTGATACCTACAGATGTGTATTTTAGAGGAGTCTGTTTGACATTTCCCCTCTCATCTTCTTCTAGGTTATGCAAGCGGGTCGATGCCCAACAGATGAACTGTCACTGACCAACTGTGCTGTGATCAATGACAAAGAAACACAGCTAGAACAGTGAGTAGGATTCCTCTGCTGCATTATGTACATGACGCTGCAGTTTATGCTTGACGTATGTGTTCAAACAGACTTCCACAGGGTCTGTCTGCCCTATCAATATATACATGTTAATGTCAGTTTTCTCCCATCTTCCTCCTTTGATAAACAAGATACAGGAGTGTGCAAAAGTTTTCAGCACCTCCGGTTTGTTGTCTTATGTTAACAAGTTTATAATGACCACACACACGCACAGAAATGAACAAACTTTATATTAAAATCAGCATGAGGGTAGATCATGTAAATATATCTATTTGGTTTGTTGTTTTAGTGGGCTTGTAAATAAGAATACAAAAAATATGCACAGACAATAAAGACATAGAAATCAGAAATAAATGGCTTTAACCAGAAAAAAATCCATATTTAATGTGACATCCATTCATGTGGCAAGGAGTATACCAGTATTATTGACAAGAGCTGAATGACTTGGTCAATAGATCTCATATTTTCTGTCCCTTGGTTTCTCGTGTGCAATTAAGGTAACACTTAATACTCATACTTAATTATGGAGAAACTGAAATGTTAATTTGTATTCTGCATCTACTGTGATTGACAAATGCGTGCTTATCGTCATAATCTGCTAAAAAAACAAAACCGAGGCACCTAAACCTTTTGCACAGTAGTTGTGTATTTTAGTGTGTTTTTGAATATGATTTTCTTTTTTTCATTGTAACATCCATGCAAGTAGTTACTGTTCAGAATTAAAACAGATTTGCCACATTCTCTCTCATGTATGCTTGTATTGCCTTTGACTGGAAGTAGGCAAAGGGCCCAGATGACTAGAAATTTGTGTGTAAATTGCAGTCCACAATATGAAACAGTAGACATATAATATCACATCAAACAACCATAATTAGTTGCTTAAAGTTTGGTGCTTGCCCTCAAAATACTCTGATCTCAAATATTTAAAGCACTGAACATTGCAGGTAATTAATTCATGACTGGAGTTCTAAACTGTTAATTCTATTCTAAATGTATTCTGATAGTGAGTATTGTTATTTCAAGGTGATATTATTTTAGATAAATGAATACAATGGTCAGGAAATTGGAGTCTGCACATGCCGTCATGTCTGCTACGGATTCCAAACAGGCGTTGGAGATAAATTTGTATTTAAATTTTTCAAAATGGTAAAGAAATCCACCCTTGTTCACCCCTGTTGAATAACCTGTAGCTGCTGTAGGAAAAGGAGAAGAGCAGTATTATTTTTATTAGTTCTTAACATCACTGTCTACTGATTCTGGTTGTTCATGCAGACATGTGACCGTACGCAATTTAACCCACAAGTTTGTCTTCACCTTGAAGACACATCCCAGCGTTAACGTAGGGACCATCGCTTTCAGCCTCCCACAGGTAAGTTCCCCTTCAAGGAAAACATGTTTTTTTTTCTTTTAAGAATTTTTAGTATAAACTGCTGTTCTGCAGATATAACTGCCAGATATTAATATTCTAGTACAGAATAAAAAAACAGAGCTGTTATGTGTATTCTGCTACTCGTTATTCTTATTTTGGAATAAAGAGCTCTTGTTGTTTGCTCTCCTTATTATATCAATTTGGCTCTTCTTTGTACAGTACCTTGTCTATAATATGCCTGTGAACACTGTTAACAACTACTACAATCAGCCCATCAGTTTTCTGCTTGCTATTTTTAATCCATGTCTCTAATGTTTTCTGAGACCAGACTCTTTCCAAGTAAAGCTCTGTGCTGTCTTGTGTGGTTGTCTGGAGGCTTATTGCATGGACTCTTTGTGTCTCAATCTGTCTGTCACTGCCTTTTCTTCTTTCACCTTTGCCTGTCTCTGCCTGCTCTTCCCCCGTCTCTAACCTTGGCAGCCACAGCGGCACTCAGGTACTTCTGTAACCTCCTCAGAATGGTCTTATTTCACTGCAAAATCCACCATTATATAATAGCATATTTAACGCAAGCATTTCAACCTTTAGAGGTGATGTGAAATGAGATCATGTGTAGAGGAATGTTGCACGGTTGTCTCTGTGAAACTCCTAGTGTAGCTTTCTCTGTGATTTCCTTATTGGTTATAAATGGTAAGACGATGCTTTTTCCCTCTCAGTCCTAATGCAAAGAAGTGGAGTGAAGAGTTAAATTAAATCTACCACTTGTTTTTTGTTTTAGAGAAAATGGGCTGGCCTGTCCATTGGACAAGACATCGAAGGTGAGCTTCACGCTATAAATGTCTCCAGATGTCTTTTTTTTAACATTTAATTTGTAACGTGTGAAACCCTTTGTGTATGAAAGTAAATGGTCTTGAATATGGAAGAATCAGGCGTCGACCAATCTGTTTTTACATAGTTGATACTAGTACATATTTTTAGTAATCTAGGAGAATGATAACGAATATTTAAAGTGTAAATTAACCCCCGTCCTAAGTCCTCCCTCTAAATGATAGTCAGAAAGATGCTGAGAGTGCAGGGATGAACATCTGGATGTGAAACTGGAGGCGTTCAAGGAAATCAGGAAAACAGAGAATAGCACACACTTGTACAGACGTGTAAGGAAATGAAAGGGTTAGTTTGAATATGCATTTTTAGTAGAGATTTTGCACAATTTTCAAATGTCCAAATAGTTGAAAAAATATTAAAAGTTAAACGAATGCAACCTTCATATCAATCTAAAAATAAACATTCACCCTTGTTTTTACCACCATCTGGTAGTAACGCAGTAGACAATCACACATTTTCACGTGTAATGAGTCTATCAGGTAAACATGTGGCACTGTGTGACGTGATGAAATCAGATGCTGCTGCTGAATCCAACAAAGTATGCTAAAGTAGATGTCCAAATGTAATGTGTGGAGCATCTTCAGAAATTTATAAACGAGAATGGTCACCATTTTAGCAAATTCTTAAAAGGTTAACCCAGGGATCTTCATCCTGTGCCTCTGACAGACATAGACCTTTAAAGTACATTCTTGACAGGACATAGAAATTAATTGCATTTGTTGCGTGTTTGAAGCTTGTTGCCAGTAACAGATCAATAACAGATGTGCAATAAAACTCTGAAGTAAGAACTTGAGGTTTAAAAGCATTTCTTATGCAGGAAGCCAGAAAAACATGAAGTCACCCTAAAAAGCCACTGTCAAACACCTGCCATCTCCAGTAGTGATTTGTATTCACGTTAAAAGCATTGCCAAAGTTCAGTCTCAGTGCAACTGGGCATAAAATAAGACTTAAATTACATTCATAATGGTATTAAAAACTCAAGTCAAATACGAAAACGTCAAAAACTGCAGTACTGTTAGTGTCCACTGGGGGCTTACTCTAAAAGCGAGTCAATCCCAAGTCCCATGTTAAAATGGTCAACTGTACAGCAGAAATAAACATGTATAAATAGGTTTACAATCTAGTACAAACAAAGGTTTTGTCTCTGGTTTATTTATACCTCTGTACACTGGTGCATTTTTATACAACTCACTCACTGAGATCATCCAGATTCCAATAATTGTGGACAATAAACAGACACTTTAATTGATGACTACTACTACCAGTCAAAAGATTGGACACACCTTCTCCTTCAGTAGTTTTTCTTTATTGTTGTGATTTTCAACATTGCACATTAATACTGAAGACTGTGAAAGAACACATATGGAATTATGTACTACACAAAAAAGTGTTAAACAGCCCAGAGCATGTTTTATATTTGCAATTGTCCCCTGTATCCACATTTAACTTTGTTGACAGCTTCACACACTATTATCAGATTCAAGAGGTAGTCACCTGGAATGGTTTTCAAATCACAGGTTTGCCTTTTCAAGAGTGAAATTTGTGCCATTTCCTGTCTTCTTTATGTATAGATCATCAATTGTGCAGAGTAAGGGTGGTTACAGAGTCAAGAGCCCTATTAGTGCTTGTACAACTACTGTTCAAATGTGTATTATGGCTAAATGTACATTAAGAAATCAAGAAAACGCACAATTTAACTCAACTGTGAACTGAACACCATTTTGGGTGCCTACGTCATGAATCTGATGAGAGAATGAATGCCATGGGTGTATTTCTACTCCAGAGGTCTTTAATGGTTCGTACAGCACACTCTACACCTACATTTCTGGATCGATGAGCAGGCAGTGGTACCAATATAGAACACCCAGAGTCTCCATGTTCTTCAGAAACTGATGAGTGATGACCATATAAGTGCAAAACCTGTAGAAAGACAGCTCTCATGTATCTATGTACTGTATCTGTGCTACATCTCTAGCCTTACATCCTTTACAGGTGACTGTCATGTATTTGTTCTCTCTGCTGCTTATATCCTTGACATTCTTCCTCTGTCATCACTGAATGCCCTCTGAACTGCAAATTCCAGGACAGACTGGAAACATAAGACTTAACATCAAACCACCATCCAGACTTTGAAGCAGTCATGCAACTTACATGTGACTGACTTTAGAAGCTGAGCTCTTTCTCTGTCAGAAAACCATCTCCCACTGTCTTGACTTCTGATGCACATATTCTGCAGGTTAATAATTATACATGGGGTTATGGGGGTTAGCTATTATTTAGTTGTCATTGGGGTGAAGGCACTCAGTTTATTCAGAGACAGAATAACAATGTCAGTGGATGGCGTCATTACACATCTGGCTCAGTCTGGCCAGCATCCAGAGGAGGCTCCCTCTTTGATAAATTATTTTTACGGGCTCCCTAAGGCCAAATGCCCAAAATGATGGGCTCTATTGTTATACTGTCTGCATATCAGAAGGAAAAAGGAGGAGTGAAAATGTATTCCATTGAGTAAAAGGAAGGAATCAGCCCCATGATACCTTAATCATTTTTGACACTGGCTTTTTATACAAGATGAAAAAGACTAAGCTTAGGTTTTTTTTTTTTTGATGAAAGAAGCAGTAATTCTTTCCTGTCTGTTCAAATCGACCTTTTTTGTCATTCATTTCATTTTTCAGCTACATAAAGCAGTGATTTCTAAATTGACATTGACTTATTTTTTATTGCAGACAACACAATTAGGTATTGAATGTTTTGTGTTGTCAAATTCACGTTATTTGTCATTGCCAAAATACACTTTTCCACTTTTCAGTCGCCAATCAAGGATGTTTCTGAGGTTAGAAAAGTCAACAGCACTTCAGGCTTATTTTTGTATTGTTTTACCTAAGATTTGTGCAATTGCATTGCATATTGTAGTACTTTGTAGTGCGTATTTTACCCAGAAGTAATCCTGACCCCATCGAATTGTATCAGATACTTAATAGATGGTTCTTAATGCCAGGGCTTGTGGTTGATCTGAGATTCTCAAGTGAGACTTTTGACATTTTTATATTTCCACTTCCCTCAGATTTCTTAACTCTTCCCTGCATAATAGAACAGAAAAAAAATGTGTCTTTCAGGGATTTAGTTTTATTGGTTATCTTTGGTGCCCATTTTGCTTGTATAAAGTAATTTCCCAGATGTTTATTTGTCAAATCCTTGTTACAACCTCCTCATATCCACTATTTCAAGTTATATATTTACTGTTTTTTTTCTCATGGCCTAAAGAGTAGAAATGGATATTTATACATACAGATCATATTAAGTTTATCTGACAAACATTATATATTATATTTTATACCATAATAACTTTTTCTAATTTGGGCACAGAAATAATAGAGGTGAAAATCATTAGCAGTTCTGAAGAGATTGTGGAAAGACAAAGTTACAGCGATGTCACTTATCCTATCAGCTCTTTGCATTAATTTTTTTTAACCTCAACCATTTTTTTTTGCAGTTTTACATCAAACTTCAAATCTTTCCTGGTGTCTAAAACTGCCCTTTAAATTCACAAACTCTTAAGGCATTATTGTTTCCTTTTTAACACATTAATTAAATTCTCACCTCCTTAAATTTTTACTGAGAACACCGCAGGAACTCTTTCATTCTCTCTTGTTTGTGTAATCTTGGTTTTCTGCCTCCTGATAGTTTCTCTGGCATCAGCCAGGTATTTTTATCCAGAGAACTGCTGCTCTTCGGATATTTTCTCTTTTGCAGACCCCTCGCTGTAAAAACTCTAGGGATGATTGTGTGTGAAAATCCACGTAGATCAGCAGTTGTCATGTCATGTTCAAAGTTGTGTGTATCACCCTTTCTTATGATTTGAACTTCAGCAGGTCTTCTTGACTGCGTCTCCATGCCTAAATACACTGAATTGCTGCCATGTGATTTGATGATTAGATATTTGCATTAAAGAGATGAGTTAACAGGTGTATTTCATGAAGTGGCCAGTGACTGTATTTTGAATGATGTCTTGTAGAATACCATTTGAAGCTTTATAAATTCCCCACAGCGCTCTGCTATGTGCTGACAGTTGTGTTGTTCTGTCTGCTCTAGTAACCAACTACAAGTTTGACAAGTCCAAACAGTGTATAAGCACCATGACAGTGGAAATAGACTTCCTACAGAAGAAGAATGTGGACAGCAACCCCTATGACTCTGACAAGATGGCCACAGAATTCATCCAATACTTCACCAACCAGGCCTTCAGTGTTCAACAGCAGGTGCGTTGGGTTTTCAGGGGCTAGAATTTAATTTACTTGGTACCTGGCCTCAGGCTGGAAGAAACGGTAGAAGAAACTGAATATGATCAGAACAATCATCCGTACCATACCAACTTTATTTATAAAGCACTTTAAACTTCAATAGGCCAGTGTGCTGTGCATTGGACCACATGAGCAAACGAAACACAATACAAATAAAAATATACAGCAATACAAACAATAAATGTGTGTGCCTCGTTAGCTTACTTGGTAGAGCTCACATGGCTCGGGCAGATAAAAACATTATCCATTATTATGGGGCATCTCCAGCTTTTTGAAAAGTCTCTTAAATGGTTTAAATTCAACTTTACAAAAACAAGGATTTGAAGACATCAAAAGGTCTTAAATTTGACATGTCTTATTTGCAACAGACATTTTACTTTATCACATTTTTGAGCTATAAGGTTACAACTGCACCTAATGTTAGCCTTTTTTATTTATTTGATTTTATCTGTTGAATTGCAATTATTACAGATTAGCAGTCAAAATTAGCTTAAAATGGTTGTAAAAGCATTTAATTCAATTATAATGTGAGCATGTCTTTTTTTTTGATCAGACAGTGAAAATGCTGTAATAAGGTTTAGTTTTCCTTGACATGCTTCGGTTACTTCCTATAAACTTCCTCAGAAGAGTCACATGATGTTACTGTGACGGGTCTTGTCAGCTGTTTTTATCCAGGTATGCCACACAGCAGAGGACGACCACACCCCCTGTTGACTGGCGCTTTGCATTCCAGGTGTGTGAGAGGGTATAAGATTCCTCATCCCTGTTGATGGTCCTCGGGGCTCGTTTATGAATCTTGACCATCATCAACATCACACAATTATTACATTTTGTTGCCACTCCCACCTAATTCCAATTCAAAGAGAAAATATACAAACAAAAAGAGACCAGAGCCATACAAACAGCACCGACACAATGCAATACTGTATCATGTTTTGGAAATAGGGCCATGTGTAGATATTAAACTGCATAAAACTGGAAAAAGTCAAGTTCACCCATAAAGAAGAAACAGACAAAATCAAATCACACACAAAGAAGATGGCTGCATCAGCATGAAAATATGCAGGAAACCAACACACAGATCAATATCTGCTTTGGACTTCAGAACGTCCAACAAATCACAAAATGTCAGACATCACAACATTGTACAAACGGGCCACTATAGCCATGGAACCACAGGAGCAAAAGGAAGAGGAGGAGCATATAAAAAAGCCTCTGATAAACTCACTCCCCTAGGTAGGCCACAGAGAGGGGGAGAAGACAAGTAAAAGTAAAAGAAGCACAACAAGTTGGAAGAGGAGGAAAGACGACACAAAAGACTAAAAATGCTGGTACAGTCACACTACTATACACAAGAAACATCACAGAACACATTCAAAGAACAATAAAAAAAATGTCACATTTACACTCAGGTCAAACCACACACCACTCTGAGACAACTACTGGTTCATCCAAAAGACAAAATACTCACAGAAAAGGAGAGTGATGTCACACTCTCAACATCCTGCTTGTTATGCAATAAAGCAGAGAGAACCAGGAAGAGCTTTTGGGACACGGAAAAGCGAACACAGGAAAGAATGTGAAAAAGAAAAAATAGCAAGACACACACGAGCAACAAAAGAGAGAGCAGAATAACAAAATCTACCATCAGCCATATCTGACCACTGCAAAACAGAAAATCACATTATGGATTGGGATGAAGCCACTGAAAACAATAAGTACCACAGCCACATCAGAGAGATTTGTAAACAAGTGTGAGGACCATCAACAGGGGCTGTCACACACCTGGGATGCCATCGTCTGCAAGGTACCAGACAGCAGGGGGGGCAGTTGTCCTGTCTGCTGTCTGGCGTACCTGGATAACAGCTGACAAGACATGTGACCCTTCTGAGGAAAGTTACAGGAAGTTATCGAACCATGTCAAGGTAAACAAAGCCTTATTCTTTTCACTGTCTGATCAAAAGAAAAACAAGCTCAGATTGTATCTGGGAGACGGTATGAACTTGTTTGGACTGTTAAATTCAAGTATCTGATACCTGTAGACAGCCTGCCTTCATTCTTTATCCATGTATTTATAATCCATGTATGCAGTATATTAGAGGTGGCTGATAAAACTACTGTTGTCATATATTTCTGCATTGTGATCCTTATATTTATTGTGAAATTTTAGTTTTTTGTTTATTTTGCAGCGTAGTCATTTCCAAAAATTTAAAAATGATACTGAATCATAAGTCAAATGGTACAGTACATGTTGGCCTTCATGAAATTAAATCCTCATAAATCAAATCACAAAATCATGCACCACTGGAGTGCTTTTATCTTTTAAAAAATGTTCACCTCTTCGTATATTTTAGGTCATTTTTTTCTTTTTGCATTATAGTTGGTGTTTCTGCATATTTTATCTGACATTGATCTTTTTTCATCATTTCCAACTATGTTAAAGAATAAATGAGCATCTGGATTCTTCAGGACCAAAAATCATGAACATCTTGAAAATCAGGGATAATTATACTATTTAACACTAATTTTGTTCCTGGGTTTTATTCCTGATTGCTTATACTGTAAAAGTATAGAAAATGGCCATTATTCCCTTCAAACTTTGTTTTGTTACCTGGGTAATGAAACTTATAAATTTACATATTTACAATGTAAAGACTGTGCAGATTTACCTGCACAGTCTGAATAAAGCAATATTATGAATGAAATTTCACAGGTTTGTGTTGTAAATTTATAGAAAAAGAACAAAATGTTCCTAAGGGAGTGTTTTTGCAAGATTTGCAACTGCAGTGATAATCTTTTTCACGATCAGCTCCCAAATATTTAGAAATAAGTAATTTTTCTGGATTTGTAACTGTACATTCACAAATATAGTCCCCCATCATATTTTCACTGTATGCTCCTTGGCAGCAGCATTCAAAGTCTAGGATATCTGCTGCTCTTATGCCCCCATGCTTTCATTGAATTTATCAAGATGAGCATTAAGGATATGGACTTTCGAGGACATCCTGCAGCCCATTTTACCATAGATTTTCACTAGATCCTCAACTACTTCCATGTAATTTTCAGCCTTGCGATTGCCCCGAACCACTGCAGCAAAGCTGGCCCAAGCTTTTTTTTCCTACATGTTGAGTTTTCTTGGAAATTCTCTGCCCCCCAGATTTTTCTCCGTGAGCTACCCAGCATTACATCTACCATGAATGTTTCCCCAGGTCACAAAAACAAAGTGTCAAGAGCAAAACCAGTATTTTCCATTTTCATGAGAAACTGTGAAATAACACTTCCAGCCAAGGAACAAGAGAAAGTGAAAATTTTGTTATCTAGTGTCATCAATTCTAACTGATGTAACATTGTTCATCGTGATAACGTTTCATCATCTACATTTTGTTTAGAGTGTTGTTAAATTGTGGTTTCTGTTTTTTTTTTTTTTTTTTTCTAGCTGGTGTTCAAATTCTGTGACAAGGTTTTTGGCTTGTTGGTGAAGGACATTGAGGCCATGGACCCCAGCATCCTCAAAGGAGACAATGCCCTTAGAAAGAAACAGAAGGTACATGGATTTTTGATATATTTTCCTATAGATAATGGGTTTGGAAGTATTGTATTTTAAACGCCACTGAAACATTTCATGTGTCAGTAAAAACACACCTTGTTTGTATTTTTTGTTATATTGTACTTCTCCTTATTTTAAATATACGGTAATTCGTTTTCTGACTTTCGGAGCATGAGAAATTACCGTGCTATAAATGTGTTATTCCCAGACTGTTTCAGCTCAACATCCTAAGGTAATTCTAGAATCTCCTTGGGACCCAAACTTTCAAAAAAATCAGTAGAGATTGCCTAATTACTACATGTATTTATGAAAAATGATTGGAGTTAAATAGATAACAGAAAATGTATACAGTTCTCCACAAAATCACCAAAGTAATCCACATTAGAAACACTATTATAAAAATGAACAAAATTAACCACCAAAAAGAACAAAAATGAACATAAAATTGACAACTTAATCCACAGATTGAACAGAAGCTGACAGAATAATCAAAAGATAAATTAAATTATCAAGGAAATAAAACAAATTTGAGCAAAATCATCAGGGGGGTAGTCCAGAAAGCAGGTTCCACAAACTCGGAGTCTAATACTGAACTCTGAGTTGACTTTACTCTGAGGCGAGAAACTCTTGAGTATCCAGTTCCATTATCAATGGAGCCCTGATACCTGGATTCACCATGGCAACTGCGGACAAATATGTGCCATATGCTGCCGTTCAGGGAATATGAAGAGTTATACTGTAAAAAAAGAGAACACTGCTGCTGCTGCTAAGGAGAGGGAAGCAACATGGGAGAAAATTGCTTCCCAAGTAAAACAAACACTAGTCCACTAGCTTAATATTGAACATGATTAAACCTACAGTATGTGTTAAAATATTGGTGGATTGAATAAAAGTGAGTTTTATTTAGATGTAATCCTAACTTTTTCCACCTTTTAATGTGACCTATAACCTGTACAACATAATTGAAAAACAAACTGAAATCTTTCAGGGAGGTGAAGTAAAAATAAACAATTGAGATAATGAGGTTGCCCAAGTGTGCACACCCTCTTATAACTTGGTATGTGGCTGTGTTTGGATTTAACCAGTTACATTCAGACTCATGTTAAATTGGACTCAGCACACACCTGTCACAATTTAAAGTGCCTTTGATTAACCCCAAATAAAGTTCAGTGGTTGTAGTAGGCTTTTCCTGACATTTTTGTAGTCACATCTTCCAGCACAAGCCATGGTCTGCAGAGAGCTTCCAAAGCATCAAAGGGATCTCATTGTTCAAAGATATCAGATATAAATTTCTGAGGAATTAAATATACCATGGAACACAGTGAAGACCATCATCATCAAGTGGAGAAAATATGCCACAACAGTGACATTACCAAGAACAGGATGTCCGTCCAAAATTGATAAGATGAGAAGAAAACTGGTCAGGGAGGCTGCCAAGAGTCCACAGCAACATTGAAGAAGCTGCAGAAATTCCTGGCAAGTACTGGCTGCCAGAAATTTCCAGTCCAGTCGATGGAAGAAAAACCACACGCCTTGGATACTATGACCTGGATGACTGAGAATCTTCACAGACATACTGGCTGTGTAGTACATGTGACAACAATCTCCCGTCTTCTTCATATATCTGGGCTCTGGGGTAGGGTGGCAATACGGAAGCCTTATCTTACCAAAAAAACATGCAAGCCTGGCTTCATTTTGCAAAAAGACATTTGAAATCTCCCAAACACATGTGGGAAAATGTGTTATTGTCCGATGAAACCAAGGATGAACTTTTTGGCCATAATTCCAAAAGGTGTATTTGGCGCAAAATACAACACTGCTCATCACCAAAAGAACACCATACCTACAGTGAAGCATGGTGGTGGCAGCATCATGCTTTGGGGATGTTTTTCTTCATCTGGAACTGGGGCCTTAGTCAGGGTGGAGAGAATTATGAACAGTTCCAAATACCAGTCAGCGTGGGCACAAAACGTTTGGGCTTGTGTTAGAAAGCTGAAGAGGAACTTCATCTTTCAGCAGGACAATTACCCAAAGCACGCATCCAAAACAACAAAAGAATGGCTTTACCAGAATAACATTGAGGTTTTGGAATGGCCCAGCCAGACTCCAGACCTGAATCCGATCAAACATCTGTGGGGTGACCTGAAGAGGACTGTGCACAGGAGATGCCCTCACAATCTGTCAGATTTGGAACGTTTTGCAGAGAAGAGTGGGCAAATATTGCGACATGAAGATGTGCCACACTGATAGACTCCTACCCAAAAAGACTGAGTGCTGTAATGAAAACCAAAGGTGCTGCAACAAAATATTTAGTTTAAGGGTGTGCATATTTATGCAACCAGGTTATTTTAAGTTTTTTTATTTTTCCCCTTTAAAGGTTTCAGTTTGTTTTTCAGTTGCGTTGTACAGGTTATAGGTCACATTAAAGGTTGAAAAAGTTGTGAAATTATTTGTTTTGGTGTCAATTTTTTACGTCACAAAAACCTGGCATTTGAACAGGGGTGGGTAGACTTTTCCTATCCACTGTATATGAATTGAACTGAATTGAAAGAACTTTATCAACCTTTATTAATTCATTTATTTTTATCTTTAAAACAATTTGACCAGCTGATAGATAAGAAAGATCAAATCAGTAACTTGTCTTCAGTCTGCCATCAGCTGTGGTGTTGAACAGTCTAATGGAGGTGAGGATGAAGGATTTCTTATAACATTAAGTCCTGCAGTGTAGTGATGTTAGAAGGTACTCTCTGGAGTAAATTCTTCAATCCGTGTTGATCCAAAATTGATCCGACAAAAGACGATCCTAACAATGTGTATAAATGCAAATTAATGAATGAAAACGAGCACCATTCAGTGAGGAAAAAACCTCTTGACATAAAGCATTGTGCATTAATTGTGCTTCTAAATCAATGGGATCACATTGGTACGGAGAACCCATGTCTAACAGTGTGCTGAAGGTGGGAGGAAACAGGTAGAAACTCAAGGTTTCTTATAGAAAACCTGTCAGCAAACAGGTTATGGTCATGGAGTAAGTTACCCCGGTGACAGTCTCAGGGTTTGGCTTCTCTTTCTGGCACAGAAAACGCAGAGTTTCCCTCATCTCAGGGTTAACATATTGGTTTTACATAACCCGCTTTGGAATACCCCCCAAGAGAAATGAACAATATATACAGTGGGGCAAAAAAGTATTTAGTCAGCCACCAATTGTGCAAGTTCTCCCACTTAAAAAGTTGGCAGAGGCCTGTAATTTTCATCATAGGTTCACTTCATCTATGAGAGACAAAATGAGAAAAAAAAATCCAGAAAATCACATTGTAGGATTTTTAATGAAGTAATTGGTAAATTCCTCGGTAAAATAAGTATTTAGTCACCTACAAACAAGCAAGATTTGTGTCTCTCACAGACCTGTAACTTCTTCTTTAAAAGGCTCCTCTGTCCTCCACTCGTTACCTGTATTAATGGCACCTGTCCACAACCTCAAACAGTCACACTCCAAACTCCAATATGGCCAAGACCAAATAGCTGTCATAGGACACCAGAAACAAAATTGTAGACCTGCACCAGGCTGGGAAGACTGAATCTGCAATAGGTAAGCAGCTCGGTGTGACGAAATCAACTGTGGGAGCGATTATTAGAAAATGGAAGACATACAAGACCACTGATAATCTCCCTCGATCTGGGGATCCATGCAAGATCTCACCCCGTGGGGTCAAAATGATCACAAGAACGGTGAACAAAAATCCCAGAAGCACACGGGGGACCTAGTGAATGACCTGCAGAGAGCTGGGACCAAAGTAACAAAGGCTACCATCGGTAACACTACGCTACCAGGGACTCAAATCCTGCAGTGGCAGACGTGTCCCCCTGCAGGGACCAGGACGACTGATCCGTGTAAAGGAAAGAATGAATGGGGCCATGTATCCTGAGATTTTGAGTGAAAACCTCTTTCCATCAGCAAGGGCATTGAAGATGAAACGTGGCTGGGTCTTTCAGCATGACCATGATCCCAAACACAGTGCCCGGGCAACGAAGCTTTGTAAGAAGCATTTCAAGGTCCTGGAGTGGCCTCGCCAGTCTTCAGATCTCAACTCCATAGAAAATCTTTGTAGGGAGTTGAAAGTCTGTGTTGTCCAGCGACAGCCCCAAGACATCAGTGCTCTAGAGGAGATGGAGGAATGGGACTTCAGACTTACAGAAAACGTTTGACCTCTGTCACTGCCAACAAAGGGTATATAACAAAAGTATTGAGATGAACTTTTGTTATTGACCAAATACTTATTTTCCACTATAATTTGCAAATAAATTCATTAAAAATCAGACAATGTGATTGTTCTGGATTTTTTTCTCATTTTGTCTCTCATAGTTGAAGTGAACCTATGATGAAAATTACAGGCCTCTCTCATCTTTTTAAGTGGGAGAACTTGCACA
>JAQQAE010000096.1:0-44163 GCA_029823295.1 Pseudamia nigra | reverse complement strand
CTGCTACCTCCAGCTCTGCCTCCTGTCTTTTCCTCAGTGCCACTGTTTCTAAACCATACAGCATCGCTGGCCTCACCTCACCTTCCCTGAAATGGTTTTTAACTGTTGTGACAGCCCCAGAGATGGCCGTATTTGGTCTGACTATTGTCTCTGCTTCTCCATTGTTTCTGGAGGCTGATGAGTGGAGCTGTGGCATCAGTGATGTGACACACCTGAGCAAGCTGGGCTTAGGAGGTTACAGAGCATGGCTGCCTCACTCCCTCTCTCTCTCCCCGGCTGGCTGTCCCTGGTCCTCTCATCCTGCTCTTACTCATTCTCCATGCAGATTCACTGATTCACTGATACCACTCATCATGTTTTTTGTTAAACACAGTTATTTCAAAGGTCATACCTGGCAGTCATATCTCCTCCATTGCCATTGTTGCCTTGTGCAGCAGTTGAACTGTCATTGTATTGTCATCAAGTTGAGACCTATCATAGCAGTTGAAAGGCAACACACTGATGTGAAGGCAAACCAAACTTGAGTTGAGCTGAACTGATACTGGCAGTGGACAAGGAGCATCCAATGCATTTATTTCATTCCGCATCACATACGTACTGTATTTTCTATACAGTCTGTATCAGTAGAAGCTAGTGAAACATGTCTGTGAAGGTTCTCAGTCATCCAGGTCATAGTATCCAAGGCGTGTGATTTTCTTCTGTTGACTGGACTGGATTTGGGATGAAACATATTAGTCATGGTAAGTGGCTTGAATCATGACAATGTGAATAAATTCAAGCTAAACCTTATCTTGTTCCCTATTTATCCCAAAAGAGGCAACCTCAGTTTTGACATGATGTCTCCTACAATGGAGAGGCCCTTTTCTTCTATTCAAGGGGTGTTACTTGTGACCTTTCACCTTGTACTCACTCAAGGATGGTAACCCCTCTAGCATCCTGAATGGATAAACACAGGGCCACTGGTTGAGTTTTGTCACCCTCTGTGTCCAGGCCAACCTCCACTTTATCTCCTTGCAGCTGGTAATAATTCAGGCACTGGAGCGCATAACACTAGCACGTTGACTAAGTGACTCTTTGACGGCTTAATGCTTTTGTGTGTGTGTCCAACTGAGGTCAGGATCACATAATGTGTCCCACATTTGGGCCTAAATGTTCAAACGTGTCACAAAAGTTTCCACTCCTTTTTGATTCAAGTAACATCAGAAACAAAGAAGCATATCTAGGAGCACGGGATTTGTTTCATTTTGCCTGAAGTGATATTAAACCTGTATTTTTTTTCTCCAAGAGGTCGCACTATGTACGTCGATGCATTTCTCACGTAGCTTTCATTCAGGCTTAATAACGAGTAAACATGTTGGATCTTTATCTTCTTTGCCTGTCTTTCTGCAGGGTCAGTATAACTATCATGTGAACCACTTAAGTGGTTATTGCCAATTTGCACGCAGTGAAATGTGAGCTACAAACACTGACTCTCTCTGGCTCCATAAGCATGAAGTTTGAAAGATCATGTTCAAAACGTATGTGCGAATCAAGTCACAACACAGTAACCAAACAACCTCTTATTTTCTTGTTTTTTTGCTTGCCTCAATGCCTTTAAGCCATTAGCACTAAAAGTATGGAGGAAAAGAGTGTTTTGTCTCATTTTTACAGTTTCTGAGGCCTGAAGGTTTTTCTTCAGACAATGACATGGTCTGGTTTCAGTGTGTCTATATCGTTTGAGCACAAGTATCATAAGGAGGCTTTTGTCCTCTGACAAAACAGGGGTCATTGTTTAGAAGAAATAAAGTTTTTTTTTTTAGGGGAAATCTAGAAACATGTGATGTTCCTTTGAATGTCAACAAGAAATGTTGCAAATTAAATGAAACAATCAGCGTTTTTATGTTTTAAACACATGAATAAGGAAAGTAAGTTTAATCCGTAGTTACAGAAAATACGCGTACTACTCTTTTTTCATATGTATCTGGCATTGCTTCGAACAAAAATAAGTGAAATAATAATGCTATTAGGACAAAACAATCCACAGCATAAACTAAATAAAGAAAAGTCAGTAAATAAACAAAAAAATACAAATTATTCCACAAAATTAACAATAATGAACCAAAAATAATCACAAAAACATTTAAAAATGTAACAAAAAAATCAACTCAATAAGCTGCAAAATGAACAAAAATGATCAAAAATGGAAAAATGACCAACATCATTGTTAAAATGAACAGTAATGTACAAAACAATCCATTTAATGAACAAAAAAATTGACATGAGCAACAAAATGAATACAAATGAACAAGTTAATGAACAAATCAATCCAAATGACTAAAATAATAAACAAAATGAAAAAAGAAGAAAGCAACAATGATACATTTTAGCACATTGTAGCTAAAAATGCACATCGTATGTCATCGTATGTACATAAAAGTTCAAATTTTTTTGCGGCTCTTGACAGGTATTTTTACTTTCTGTCTAGAAATGTCCCTTTACATTGTAAAATTTAACGACTTCTGTGTTAGGGTTTAAAAATGCGGCAATAGTCTTGGGAGTATAGGGACTGGGGAACGTCGGTATTAGGGAACATACACCCTCACCCTACACAGAGACGTCATCAGTATGAAACATACTGCTGAACATATAGAGGTTGTTTCACTGCTGTTATCCTCCAGCTGGGTGGTATTAGTCCCAGTTCATATCTAGGAGTAGTGCTAACATGCCCCTGGGGCCGCTGAGGAGCAGAGGGACGAGAGGAGTCACAGGTTCGACTGCAGCTTCTGTTCATCACCCAAAGTCCTCACATCGCTGATGTCCGTTAGCTTCTAAAGTAAATAAACCCACTGTGTCTAGACAGAGGGAGAGGAAGAGTGGATGAGTGATGGTTCAGAGCATCAGAGATTATCACAAAAAGTGGTAAAGTGTGTCTAAGTGACCCCGAGGAAATATGCTTCAACATAGAGATGCCCTTAGTGTTCAGTGGTGCTCGTTGTAAGATACAGACATTAACTGGAACTAGTTCATTCATACTGTAGCGTGTGTCTGTCCACAGCTTACCTATAAGATGGTGCCTTGTCCTAACATACTTACCCACATACCCACTTCCTTCAGTTTATTTGTATTTGGTTTAATACATTGGATTCCTTATATTTTAGCACCGTAGATTTGGGTCAGCCACTCACAAAATCAAATCCTATTTGCCAACAGATGAAAGACGTGTATCAACAGATGCACCTACAGTAACTATAGTTTCTGCCTTAATTGCGCTAATTCCTGCCTGCATCTGCAAGGCACGTGTCTTGTGAGTCTCAATTCCTTTTCTGTTTTGCTAGGTCAAGGTTGTCACATGAGGAATGAGTTAGTATCCATTGGCTGAGGTTTTTCTTCCTGCTGTCAGTGAAGAGCTGAAGGGCAGAAAACTGCTTGCACACAAAGCAAAATAAGAGATAACATGACGTTAAATATTTGCTATCCTAGTTTTGCTTGAAATATGAAAGGAGTTTTACAATTAGAACATTTTCATTATAAAAGTGATGCAAGTGTGATCCCAGGTACTTATTTTTGATTGGGTATAAGATCTTTGTTCTCTGTCTTTCTGTAGTTTTTTTTTGTCTCTTGACCACTGAAAAATGACACAAGACAGCTGTAAGAGTTGAGAGCTATCTCAAATCACGTTGAAATTCAAAACTTCTCAGTACACGTTAGCTGAAGCAGTCTCCAGATCATTGATAATCTGGCTGAACCTGGTTTGTGTTTGCCATGACAGCCTAGATGTCTGTCACGTGGCTCACTGGAGGTCACGACTCAAAGAAGGTCACAGGTCAGGGCATTGACTTCCTGTCTTACCCATTGACTGATTTCGCACAGACAGAAATTGGACATATGGTACTTTGGAATCTGGTCTTCAGTCACATGTGCTGTATAACCTGTGTAAATGAAAAAGTCAAAACAGGAAAGAAAACAGAGAAAAAGGAAGAACTCTGAACTTTCTATTGTCAGATGCATTACTGGGTAGCTCAGCATGGATGTGCAGGATATATAGATGGGTAACAAAATAAATATGGATGGATGGATGGATGGATGGATGGATGGATGGACAGGCAGACAGACTTTATTGATCCCACAAAAAGGGGAAATTCACATCCGGCAGCGAACTGAGCTCAGGAAAACCCTGACGGGAGTGGTCTCTTCCAGGATGACACTGCCGCAGCCACAAGGCCTGAGGCCTCCCTGAATGGTCTAATGAGCATGAAAAACATGTGAATCTTAGGTTATGGCCTCCATAGTCACCAGTTCTCAACTGAAGTGGACAAAACAACAAACAGTAATATCTTTTGTTGCAGATGAGAATCGTCCTATGTCAAACAGTGAGAGAGGTTCAAAGGCTGTTGTTGTTTCATTGTGAGACCAAAACCTGAGAATATTTTGACAGTGTCAGAAATACAGGATGAACATCTCACATTGTAATCGTTGCTCCAAGCTACCTCCAAAAGGATAAAGTGAGGCTCTGATCAGGTATGACAGGTATATTTATGTCTGATAAACTATCAAGGTTTTCTTTGCAAAATTGTCATAACCAGGTCCAAATTCTACTCCATTTTTTCAATACACATAAATAGCACTTTTGTAACAGCCCAATCCCAATTAACTCGGCTTTGTTGCGTTCGAGTACGGCAGGACTGAGAGATGACAGGCACTTGTGACACTAACTCTTGCACTTTGATTTGTGTTGTGGCCTGAGATTCCGTAGGCTATATTGTCACACACTCTGCACACGTCATACACAACTTTATTAGATCTACTGTTTGGCTGACAGTAAATCTGTAAGGAGCTTTATGGTGGTTTTTCCTTTAATTGTTATCTGTAAATGCAGATAATAAGATGTCACTTACACATCTATGAAATACAGGCATGGATCTACAGTTGTAAACATCCAAGCACATTTTTCACTTTTTCATTCTGATGACTTGTCTTCCATCACTTTGGCACATTAACCATCTCTCCACACCTAGCTTGTTCCTCATTAATGCACACCTAACACTGTATAAATGTGCTGCAGGGCTTGTCATCAGCTAAAGCTTGCACCCAAAGCCCCATGATTCATTGTTGGTGAAAGGTTGCTGGCAAATATTTGACACCCGTATAAACTCCACCCCTATACCCAACAACTCATCAAAATGTCAGACGTTAACAGACATCACATTTTTACGGTCCCAGGTCTCAAACATTTCTGTCAAACAAATGACGATTGCAAACTAGTTCAGGCAGCCACCCTCGAATCTGGCATCGCACATGGATTCACGATTATGAACTGGCACCAATAAAGTTGTTAGAGCCGCATTTTCAATTGTTTCAACACACAAACTCATAGACCAACATTTTTCAATTATCCTCAAGATCACTGAGACTCATTTTTATCAAACTCAAATCAGGCAAATTTAGTTTATTGTAAGCTAGTAAACATAAATTTAGCACAAACAATCCACAACATTTAGAAAAATTGTCACAAATCAATAAAAGGGTCAAAAAAATGAAAAAACATTGTCAAAAAATGAACAACACAATAGACAAAATGATAAAAAATGAAGAAATAATGAAATTGTACAAAATTGACTAAAATATATACCATAGCAATGAAAATTTCAATATGGTACTATAATCTGTCACCTTTCAGTCAAATATCTGCATAACTGTGGGAACAAATGTTGCACATCTACAGATTAATAAAAGTCTGACATCATACTGTATATAAAGCAAAACCATATTTCTTGACACACTCAGAAGGGTCTGGATCCACCATTAGAAAACCAGTGGTGTAATGAGATAAAACTCACATATTAGCCCACTTGCAAACACTTAAGCATAACATAATTGACTTGAAGACAACCAAAATAGTCAATCTGAGGAAAGAGGGAACCGATGAAAAACAAAGGCTTAATATGAAAGCACTTCTCCCAAAATTTCTGTGAATAGAAGTATCATTAAGTTTTGAGCTGACAAGATTAGATGTGGATCATCGACTAGAAATGATTGCAAACAGTAATTTTCATACTTCACTTTGTTTGGAATAGGCATTCTGGAAATTTCCAGGCATTAAAGCATGATGTACAGTTGTGTGCGTGTTCTTTTTGCAGTCATATGGTTGGCATCATTAACCACTCCCCAAGTATTCACATTGGTTTCCCCAGCAGACCTCCACCTCTTGTAATTCTTAGAAAATGTGGTCAGACTCGCACAGTAACTCTTTATGCGTTGAAATGCTATTTTTCCAGCTTTGGAACCTGTAGAAATAAATCATACCTATTCATTTTGTTCACTCTAGGTTGGTAACAACTGCACTTAGACGGTGTTTTTGAGCCTACACATCTGGATTTATAGTTATAATTGCCGTGTATCACATAAAAATTGCAGCAGTTTAAAGGTACGGTGTGCTGTTTAGCCTTAAATATTTACTTTTTTTCTGGTGTTTCATTTCTCTGACTGTATCAAACATGAATGATTCTCTCTTGTACCTCGTGTTCTCTATTCTATTTCATTTTAGCAAATTATAAGGCTGTTTTTTCAGGTATGTCTTTGCTTTTTGTCTCTAAAGCTCTTGCAATTGCTTTCCGGGTTTGCTCTTCTTCCTTCATCCCCTTTCAGCCTAAAGTAAACCATCACTAATCTGCTTACCGCATGCATGACTAATATGAAAAATATGAGCAATAATCTGGATCTGTCTTTGTGTGTGATCTTTTTCTGGTTTCTTTATCTTGATCAGGAGATTCAACTGAGCTTCTGATCTGTGGATATTCTAGAGATGTTTTGCTATCTTTGTAAAGACTGTAAAGATATAAATGAACAGAGTAATTAACTTGAAGTTTCATGAGAAATGCAATGCAAAAATGTGGTGGTAGGTGAGAGAAGAGTTTTTTTGTCAGTTTCTGCAGTGACCATGAGTATTTTTCTTTCTTTCTGTGTCTGCTGAGGTGCAGATGGTATGTGGTACTTACTCTAATGTGTGGAGACCACTGAGTATCTAAAAGCGTGTGTGTTTAACTTGGCGTGTGCTTCTGTGTGCATGTAGTGTGTATATGTTAACTTGCACAGTGTTTGCTTTAGGCATTTAGACATTAGTGTTGGCCAGTAATTCTCGGTGCCATTGTCTGAAAGCCAAGGTTGAGCAGAAGCCACATATGGTAGTGCTTTGCAGGGAAACAGTGATTTAACACCTTTAAGATGTTAGTGATTCTCAAAGCAAAAGATTTACTGTCAGTTGAGTAAAAATAATTAACCTTTTCAGCATATTCTGGGCAAGTCAAGAGACAATATGGTTTAGGGGAGTTTATTTAAAAACATACACATTTAAAAAAAAAAAAAAAAGCTTAAGAAGGAAAACGCACCTTAAATATAAAAATGTCGCCCTTGACCATTCAATATGTTTGTATGAAATACTGTATGGTACGTTTCCACTGCAGGAACTTCAGGGTATAAGGGGGAGGGGGAATTTACAGGAAGGTCCCCTCGCTCAGCCCTCACGACCACTGTCTCTCCACTGCACAATAGGACCCAGCTTCAACATAATCAGTTGGACTGGTGTAGAATGCAAGCCCTGCTTGCACCTCTGTGTCGGTCTACTCATCATACATTATTTTTTCAATTGTGAAATCTGTTGATACTCCTGAATCCTATTATTTATTTCTTTTTTCTTATTTACATCATATCTTACTTTGGGTATACCCAGTCAGCATTCAGCAAACCTTTCAGCTCTTGCCAGGAGTTTTCAGGGCTGTTCGGAGTAACTATCTTAAAGCAGGGACTTGGTTAGATCCCGTAAATGTTCCTGTAATTTGACTGGTGGGGAGTGTCCTGCAGTGGAGACGGGCCCTGTAAAATTACCCCAAAGTTCCTGCAGTGGAAATGTGCCTATACAGTCCAGCATTGATTCAATCTTCAAGTGCAGATTACTGTTGATATTACCTATTTCCTCCCGAAGTGAAACAGTGCAGTGAAAGGTGGAACTTCATTTAGACTCAGGAAGCAGCACACACACTCATTGATCACACCTATAGCCGTTTGTAGACTTTTGGGACATTTCAAGTGTCTTTAAAACATTTTAGTATAAGTGTAGGCAGCTCTTAATGTGTCTCAGGACACATACCTGTTCACACTACATGGGCAAATGCACCATCAACCATGTCCTGATGTATCTGGCGGTTTGGGTAGTGCATCCCTGAAATGTGTGCTGAGGTAGTTCAGACCTTGCCTCAGAGCTGTCCACATGTCATCAGATTTGTTTGCATTTGCTAGGACGGATGTTAATGCAAAGTGTCAACAGAGCCCATGACAGTTCTGCTCACCTGCAGAGTCAGACCTTTGTAGCGTCACTTTATATAATAAATAATTTGACAGGCAGCTCAACTGTAGTTATGGTAAATATGTTATAGTAACAACAGCCTAACATGATTTTATTAGGATATGCTTGATAAAGCTTAATGGAGTCATTAATCTAGCATTCAGCATTAGATTACCTGTAACTCCCACATCTGCCCTTTTTGTCCAAATATGGTTACTTCAAGCATTTGCCTCCAAACTAGTTCCAGCATCACAACCATGTATCTGTAACCCAACTAGCTTCAAAATGGCAGGATATATTAGAAAAATATCTTACTTAGTTTCAACCATGTCTAGTTCTGCAGTTTTTAATCTGCAGGTATTTTGGCATGTAGACAAAACAGACGCAACTCCTTCATTTAAAAAACTATCACCTATTTCAATAGCTCATATTTTCATACCATAATGTAAATACTCCTTTATTGTTATTATTAGATGTAATGTTGATGATAAATGGATCATCTTACATAAACTGTTGTGTTTATAAGCCTGAACATCTGGATGAAAAATTTGTGGTGGAGAGGCACCAGTCCATTGTTTGTGTAAGTGTGTGTCAGCCTCCTGCCTCTATTGTGATCGTGGTCAGTCCATCAAACCTTGCAGAGGGTGTCGGCAAAGCATTTGGTCCACTGTCTGCTTCACACTTCCTTTGTTTGTGTGTGTTTGTGTGTGTGCTGGTCCAAGCCTCTGTCTCCTCACACTTCCTTTTCACCATTGTGTGTATGTAAGCACATGCTCGCTCCTTTTCTCCCTCTCCTTTTATTTCTTTCTGTCTCTCTGTTGCTAATCAGTGTCTTTTCAGGCTGATCCCAAAAACTACAGGAGCTATTTGTGGAGATTCCTGTTATGAAAAGATAATTCCCTGCTCCTCTATATATATATCCCACATATTCTGTTGTTAATGTCATTAACTCATGTTAAAAGCAGAGGCTTATTCGTTTAGGCTGACACCCTGGAGGATGACAGCAGTTTTTGTTGTTTACTTTGCTGGTGAATGAAACACAGTAAAACACATGAACTCTTCTGAACTACCCATCATTTGTGCAGAGTTCTTTATAGTCTTGTTATCAGAAACAAACACAAGAAACACAGCCGTTGATATATGTACACACACCTAACATGTACATCTCCGGGGCTTTTAGGTCTTTTTCAGCCCCATAATTCTGTTATCTCTTTTTTGTTTGTTGACACAGCCTTGGGTGTTTGTGTTCGTGATGGACTTACACGTCCATTGCCTGACCCTCACCTGGCCCCAGTGTTTGTGGTTGAGGAAAGTAGAAAAGGGGAGAATAAACCCCTGGGCGAGCCCAGGGCAGGGCGGTTTGTACCGAGGGAGGATCTTTTATCTGTGCAGTTTTCAGCTTCAGCTTTGGTTTGGTACATTTTTAGTCATTAGATGATCCTTAGTTCCTCTTTACTTTTGTCCAAGTCTTTGTAGAGTTTTGAATTATGTCTTTGCACTTTCTCTCTGATCCTCTTCCAGCCTCTCCTTCTGTGACTCAGGGTCAGGGGTGACAGTAAATTTTATAACCTACACCAGTAGCCTTACTCAGCAACAAAGGAGCAACAAATTGATAATGTGTAAAAGAAACTATTTTATTGGAATTTGGTTAATACTAAACACTAAAATATGTTTTTGAGCTGTATACAGAATTGTGCAATATATACTGTGTATACACTACAAGTCAAAAGTTTTAGAACACCCCAATTTATCGAGTTTTTTAATTGAAATTCAAGCAGTTCATGTCCAGTGAATGGTTTGTAATGGTACAATGCTAGGTGCTGAACTGCCAGAGGTTAATAAAGGTAAGACTACCACAAACTGAAAAATAATATACAGTGCCTGGCCAAAAAAAAAGTTGCCACCTGGATTTAAACTAAGCAAATACAGGAAGAGCATTTCCACACGCACAATGCATAGGGAACTCAAAGGATTGGGACTGAACAGCTGTGTAGCCTCAAGAAAACCACTAATCAGTGAAGCTAACCGGGAAAAAAGGCTTCAATTTGCTTGGGAGCATAAAGATTGGACTCTGGAGCAATGGAAGAAGGTCATGTGGTCTGATGAGTCGGCTTTGTGCAGTGGTCAGACTCTACCATCATCAGTGGAAGCTCTTGGTGAAAAATTAATGCAACACTGGATGGAAATAAATCTTGTGACATTGCAGAAGCTTATCGATACAATGCCACCACGAATGTGTGCTGTAATCAGTGCTAAAGGTGGTCCAAGGAAATACTGTATTAGAATGTGTGACCTTTTTTTTGATGGCGACTTTCTTTTGGCCAGGCAATGTACATTTCATTCGTTTTTTTAGGCAACAAAACATGAGTTAAAAACTTAATGCTGTTCTGCACCAATGGAGGTTGATCAAGCCTTGAAAGTTGGTGCAGCTAATTCCTACATGTGTCCCAAGTTTGCTTGATTTATTACAACGTCGTCTGTCTGCATAAAAGCAGTGTTGGAACACACTGTGTTGTTGTAAAAATTGTGAGAAAAAGGAACTGACAATGGAAAAGAGACAGACTGTCATACCACTTAAAAATCCTGCAGCTCAAAGTCTTCTCCTCACAGTTTAAACTTCCGTACTACGACCACATTTAAGCTGTACTTGAAGCCGTTATGTGAGCTGCCTGTCACACAAGCTGTTGACTCTCAGAAACTTGTCTTCTGATACTGTTCTGGCTTTGGGTCTTCCAGACCTCTTCCTGTCAAAATTTTCCACAGTTTCTGAGTGTCTTTTGATGGTGAAGAAAACTTTCCTCACTGACACCTCGACATTCTTCACACTTTCTGCAAGAAAAACCTCAATTTGTGTGTTATGTGTTATGAGGGTCTGTCTCTCTTCCATTGTTATTTGTCTTTTTCTTGCCATTTTTATACCAAAACAGTGCTTTTTGCAGTTACTGGTCAAATAGTGCTTACAAGGGTATGGTACCACAGTGTGTTCCAACCACAGACTGTATATATTATGGACAAAGTGACCATGACGTCACCCATTGGTTTCTGAAGGGCCGTTTTGAGGCCAATCCACTTGTCACTTCCTGGATGGCATCTTGGAGCCAAAAACAGGATGTAACCATATTTGGATGAACGGCAGCGGGCTTATGAAGTGTTCGTGCCAGGGGGCTCATGGGAGAGCTAACGTTAGCTGCTATCTTACGGATGCAGTAAAACTTCACCATGCAGTGTCAAACAAAGTCATATCACAGTGTTGTTAGTGTAAACACTTACCCTCAGCTGCAGTCGAGTGTATCTCATGTATAATTATGCCCATATTGAATATAAAGAAGATACGAAGGTCCACGTAAAACGTTTGAGAACATGATGACCCATGAAAAAAATTTATTCACTTAGTATTTTCAGATAGAAGTCTAATGTATCTCTATGGGAAAAAAAGCTTATTGGAGTCGGAAGATTGATTCCCCAGCGGCCAAGTAGTGGGATTACAATGTAAAGTTATTTCCGCACGGGCCTCACTGGACAGCCCCGGTCACTGCCCCTTGGTTCCAACACTGCTTTTATGCAGACAGTGGGGGTTGTAATGAATCAAGCAAACTTGGGACACTTATAGAAATTGGTTGCACCAACTTTCAAGGCTTGATCAACCTTGGTGCACAACAGATTTAAGGCCTTTTTGTAAAATTAGGAGATGTACATTATTTTTCAGTTTTGGGTAACCTTACCTTTTTAATCTCTGGCAGTTTAGTACTTAACTTTGTACCATTAAAAGCTATCCATTGTATGTGAACTGCTTGAATTTCAATAAGAAAGTTTTAAAAATTGGGCTGTTCTAAAACTTTAGACCTGTTGTGTATATATAAATTTTACATTTAGAGGGGACATGGCTCGACTCGCCACTTCCTGTCTTAAACTCATTGTTGTCCTTCCAATCTCAATGATGACATGAAAACATCCATACACTTCTACATTGCAAAATGTTTAGGAAAAACACTTATTCCATCTGTCTCTCTGTCAGACTCTGTCAGACCTCATTCATTTTATAATGGTTGAACTTACTGTAAGCCATTACTTCACATTGTTTAGAACAGACAGGGCCAGTAATTCATTCTCCTAAACCCACTGATTTGCATGGTTAATTTGTTTTGTTGGATGAATTAAATATGTCAAATCCCTACAATTAAAGCAATAACACAGGCTGCAGAATTGTTCTTTTAGTTAGGGAAATTTGGTACGTTTAAGGGCACTTTAGGGCTTCAGTTCCCTGTTGGAAATGGGGGTATGAAGCATTCTAAATGTAGTGTATACTTAAATGGATATTGGGTTTTGTTTCTGAAACCTTTCTTAAGCAGGGGACACACTACAAGATTTTACTCACAATTCACAGTTTGGCAGGGTCTGCACCAATCAGCACTAGCTGGGAACAGTCAGCATGACTCGTTGGCACAGAAATATATTACTGTGTGAGGGATAAACACTCAAGTCAACAAGTGTGTGAGAGGAACAGACCCGACCAGACCGCAAAAAAAATCAAACCTGTTAGAATTCTTTGAGCCTACTGTGAATGCAGCCGGTTAGAGTGTACTAATTACTGACCCAACTGCAAACACATGCTGCCAACAGCCAATGAAAAAGAGACAGGGAAGACCGCAGGGAGAAGAAGGAATATCAAAACAAAGAGAGCAAACAGCAATACTCATTTTTTTCTTTTGGATTTCTCAGAGCAGATAGCTGCACAAACAACAGCAGCAGCTATCTGTTTATCATCTATGTTTGTTCGCGCGTTCATCTGTCACTCTCACAGACGTGGGCTCTCCTAAGAGTTTGTGCTACAGTTTGGTGCATTCAGTTGGTTTCCATTGGTTTGACACATGTAGTCTGTGATCCCTTGTCAGGCGTAGTTATTAAATACGTGATTTTCAGTCTTTCAGTCATCATTAAAAAAATGCTTAAAGTGGGTTAGTGTGTACCAGGTCTTTTCAAAATTGGTAACAATTGTGAAAGTTGTGTAGTGTGTCCCCAGCTTCAGGTGGTAAAGCCAGTACAAAAACTCAAACTGACCTGCTCTACTGACGGTTCTATATACTGTAGTTGTCTGTGATTCTTTGTTGTCTTGATGTCCTTGAATGCCTCCTGCATCACATTCAGGCTCTAAGCACCCTACTCTCTTTGCAGACAAACTTATGTAAACTGTGGAATTAGATGCAGAACAAGCATAGAGTTACATTTCAATGTGCTGTTCTGTTTTCACACCACAACTCTTAAATAGAAAATACTGATTAAGGAAATAGTTCTGTAAAATAATCCTCTTATGCCTTAAAAGTGTGTAAATGTATGTCTAATGCCACCTCTAATCCAATGTGTCTGCTTGCAATAACCCTGACGAATCTCCTCGTTTCCTCTCTTTTGTCCAAAGCCCTCATTATACTCCTGTCTATTTGATCTGTCTGAATCATCAGCCAAACGAGCGCCCGATTCTGCAACGCTTTGATGAATGAAAACACCACGAACAGGCACACACATTTGCCCGCGAGCAACTGGCAGTCGCATCAGTCTAGGTGTCTGATCTCTAACATTTTACCACACACATTCATCAACAATTGCTGGTGTTATTGTGCATTTATCACCACAAAATAACATGAGAGCCTGAACCCTCCCTAGAATATGCGTGGGTTTGTTGACCCATCTCAGCTGAGGGTTAGTTGGGGTTGGGCTTTTGGGTGCAGCCTCTGGGTGGTCGGCTTCTGTGGCTCAGGGATTTGGCCTTGTTTGGTAATCTTGGTTGAACTTTTCTTCCTTTCTTTATCTTCTCTATATGTTCCTATCGCTGTCACTCTTTTTTCCCACACATACACACACACACACACACAGCAGCCCTTAATTACCTTTTTTCTCTCTCTCTTCATGTCATAGATTTAGAACAGAAACAACACGGGGGTTTCCTCTATTTTGGGCCTCATGAACTCACGTGTTTTGGCATGCCATTTTATATTGTTGCACCAAAGCGTTGACATAATGCTATGGTGTCGTGATCCTTTTTATGTTTCTGCCCTAATCAATGTTCTTTTCTACTGCAAACTTGCAAAGTCTGTTTTTTAGTGCTCAAAGAAAGGTGTGTGTTGCAGTGGGGTCTATGAAACGACTTAAATGACACTTTATGCCTTCTCAGACTACTGCTTACCTTTCTTATGCTTTGGGCAAACATATTCTGACATAAATCACAAAAAGGCGATTAACAAATAAAACAAAGAATTCTAAAACACAGTAAACACATCTTAGGATCTTGTTTGTGAGAACACAGGAGACATATAGTACCCCTTTTTGACCAAATGTATTTAATTCTTACATGTCCATAGAAGGTGTATTACAAATTCCAGGTCAAAACACAACAAGAACTCGTTGAACATTATCCCAGGATGTCAGGCTAATTTTGGTGTGCTTGGTGAGTCTTGGAGGACTGAGGACATCACAGATGCAGAGGAATTCAAATGATGTGATTGCTTGTTGTAATTCATCCCACTTTTTAATGTGCGAACCTACAGTGTCCAGCAGGTGATGCATCTTCATCCTCCACTACATCCTCCTCCACATTCAAAGTCTGTTTTCTGAAGTTGTCTTTAACACCACTACTTTTTTTTCCCCCCTTCATCTTGCAAAAGCCACGACGCTGCCCCACATTACAGCAGCTGTCATCTGCACCTTTACCCTTTAAGGATGTAGAAGAATTCTAAAACAAAAATAAAAATAACAGCTGAATTTTCAAATGAGGACAGCCATATGATGTTGCTTACTTCATAGCTGGCAGAATCACTTGTGTGAATCACTTGCGTCTCTTCTGTCAGCTGGGCCTGCTCTGGCAGCCGACTTCAGGCAGAACGGTTTAAGCCAGGATTTTCTGCATCATCCTTTCCCCCTGTAGCAGCCAAAGCATTGGATTACACATATTTCCCTGCCACATGGTGCCTGGTCTGGCTTTTCCTTTTTGCACCACCTCAGTGCCTGTGAGTTACCATGGAAATAACACAGGGCCACTCTCTGCCAAAAGCTGACGTCGTTGAAAAGTTGTAGGAAAACTATGGATGAAAAGTCCCTCAGTGTGGATGAGAGCAAAAATGTGGAAAACTCGAGAAGCTGTTTCGAAATAGACCAATTCCAATTGAGTAATGCGACCCCCACCTAACAAACACATACCCAAATACATGTGCAGGCCATCAGCAAGGCATCAACACGTTCCTTGTCCAAATAATCCATGAATTATAAATGTCTGCAAGAACTACAATTTTAAACCTGCCCATTATTTCAGGGTATTGCACTAATTACTCTGACTTCCCCTTAAAGTGTGATCAAAGTGTAGTGAAGTCAGCGAGTTAACATCATTAAGACTTCCTGAAACCTGCCCTGCGTTCAGGTTTCCCACTTATTCCAGGGGTTCAACCGGGGTCCTCAGTAATTCCAGAGTCAGCCAGTGTGCGCCTGTAGGTCAGAGGAAAGGTCAGACGCATTACCATACCTGCAAGACTCCTCCTTTCACGTCGCCACTTGCGCTTTTCAGACTAATCTCTTTTAACAATGGAACGCACCTCAGCTGTCTCCACTGGTTTCTAATCATATGCAAACTGGGCACCAACCCCGAGTCAGTACGTGGCTCATAGAGGTGAATCCCAAAAGGAGGAGGAGGGGGGGGGCACTTTCATTTTTATGAATGTCATTTGAGTTGGGGAAAGAAAAAAATAAAACCGATTTCTGTGGCTAAGAGAAGTGTAAGCTTTCACCACCGACAAGCTCCGAGTGCAGCGTTCGGATTAGCGCGCTTCCCGGTAAAATATGGTGGCACACGTGGTGCTCGTTAAATCTTCTGGGTGAGTGTGTTTATCATGAGTTCTGTTGTGCGTGGATCTGTCTCCGGCGCCTTATCAGCGGCCGTGGGGGTGGAGCCCCGGCAGAGTAGCCCATTCCTAAAGCCTGAATCACGCTCCTCTTCATTCACATTCCCGGTGGGGACCGCGTCGTTCAGCCGCTCGCACCGCTCGGAAGCTCCTTTTTAAAATAAAATTCTCTCTGATGCAGTCAGACCATATATTAAAGCCATGGATATATTGTCTTGCTCTACGATCAGAGGACATTTGCAACCGACTGTAGTTTTGTGAGTTTTCTTTACACTGGATGTATGATGCGGGTTGAATAGTGGAATAGACCTGACGGGACCGTCCGATTTATGCCGAAGCTGGCCGCAAACAAGACGCTGGAAAATGATATTAACACGTAAGTCCTTTTCAGAATTAATGTTGTAACTGTTCTTTTGATTTTTTTTTTGTCGGTGAGATTGACTATTTAAAGCAAAAAAAAGGCGTATATTTAATAGGCAGCATCCGGTTCTCCCAGACGCAGAGCGCCACCGTTTTAGACGTCAACATATGTCCATTATGGCATAATTTAAGAGTATGAATTTTAGTTTGAGAAAACACTTCAAGTCACGAAGCCAGATCACATCGGACACTTTGGAGACGCTCGTTAATCCGAGGGATCCGAAATATCCATTCCTGTTCACAATTAACGGTCAAAAAGTTCCGATTGACAACGTTGGTATAAGTGACGCAAAATCTACCAGAGAATGATTTTCACTCTTGATTAAAATCCTCGAAACGTCATTTTACGCACGCACATAGCGGAGTTTATGGCACAGTAACGTGGAGCGGAGTGAATTGGATTAAATCAAACTGATCCATGTAGGGAAACAGGATCTGGACGTGAAATGTTCAGCCTAAGTCGTATTTAGTGTCTTTTGAGATGATCAGACGCTGTTGTGCCATGTCAGTGGCTGCAGTTTGTTAAACTGCTTGTGCCTTTTGCTGACGGGGATGTGAGAGGACGCGTTGCTGTGGCTGTGTAAAAATCCTGTTTCCCCTTGTGCTGGCAGTCCAGACGTGATTTGCGAGCTGTGGCCATTCGTTTAACGGGTTGTTTTTTAGACACGGCTTCTTATCAGCCCTCTGAATAGATACGAGCACAGCAGGTTGAACTGAGCCATGTCACCATCGGAGACGTGCGTAAACACACTTGCAGCCACTATGATACAAGGGGAACAGTACGTACAGTTCAGTAACCAGTCATCTGGAAGCAGGGAAACACCAGAACTTAATGTACAGTATTTAGTTTCAGTTTAAGTATTCACATATCCGAAAAAGTAAAGCAAACACCTTCACTGCTGCTCTGAACATCTCCATATATCTTTGTTTCTGGGATTACTTGGTTTATGGGAGTTGGTAGTTCATCTAAAGAAAAGCACATGAAGGAAACATGCTTCACTGGCACTCTTTGTGAAACAGGAAGTGTGCAAGGACTTCATGTAAAGGGTTTCCATCCAGGCGCAGCTGTAATTTGTGTCCTGTGAGTAGACCCATATGTTCGTGTTCGAATGTTCATCCTAACTCTGTGGTTCTGTCAGGGCATCTGTTTTGCAATGAGCAGTTATCAATGGCAGGTAAGCTGTCAAAGCTTTTGAATATGCCCGGTCACCTGATCCATAGCCAGACTAGTCTGTGTGAGCATAAATCTGTCATCAGTGAGCACAGGGCCTTTGGGGTTAGGTCTGTGATGATCCATCTGCACCAGCTGTGTACTCGCATGTATGTGTGCATGTGAGCCTGTGCCGGCTGGTGGTAGATAACTGGAATGGACTGTGGCAGTAACCTCATTATTCTTTCGTGAGTGTGTCAACAGGGCATAGCTTGAGGCCAGCCAGATGGTGATATTCCTGGCACCGTCTCATTTAACTAACAGCCAGACCCTTTCAGAAAACACCAGCTGTCTCAGCTGTGGATCACAAAACGTGATACCCATCAGGAGAAAAATCTGATATTGGCTATCTTCGCATTCCAACAGAGGACTGAAGGGATTATTTACATTAGTCACATTAGTAAAGCTATTCTCCTGTTGTCTTTGGTGATACTTTACAAGATGCAATTTGGGATGACCATTTTAATTATCCATTAGCGTCACAAATGAATCGGTTTCAAATCAAGTTCACTAACACGTCATAAACACACATGTTGCCATTGAGGTAAAGGGCAAACACTGGCAGCTTTGAGTCTCCTTGCTGTGCTTATTGTAGATTACTGCTGAGCCACAGTGTCTGCTGTGCTTTATCACATCACCTGTCTAGACCCACTTTGCAGCTCCTTCAGATTGACCTACACAGACCCCTTGATAAGAACTCTGACTGCCTTTTCAGTTCCTTTACAGTCAGCACTCCAAGACCTGGCAATGATCAGGTAATTCCAGATAAGCCACCTTAATTGAACAGTTGCCAGTCAAGAATTCTTCAATATGACTACTTCAAAGACCCAACCCCAGTGATAACTATATTCAGGCTCTTGACCTCTAGATTGCCATGTATGTAGCAAACTCTTTGAGGTGGGGAGAAGCAGCCTTTGTTTGCTAGCTGCTGACGAACACCCACTGGAGCTAAGTATTCAGGCTCAGCCAAGCCAGACCCTGCTACCTCCTGCAATGGAGGGAAACTTTGGCCAGCAATTGTGAGAATTTCCTGCCACAGGAAAGGAGAGAAGAGAAGTGGAGAGGAGAGTTGAAATAAGCAAAATAAAAGAGAAGGGATGAGGTTGAAAGCAGGAAAAAGAAAGGAGAGACAAGGACCAGGGATAATTTTAGCAGGCTGTGTTGTTGGGCATTGGGTGAAGCTTAACTTTGAATGGCCACTCAGCAGTATGCCTTTGGCCAAATTCCAGAAGAAAAGCCACTCGTGATCCACATGAAATCTCTATTAGCATCGCCTTGGCTCTTATTAGTCATGTTATCTGCTGATAATCACCCTCATCTTTCCTTCCCACTGAGAAGGATTGTGCCTCACTGTGTTGTTTTTGGCCATTCATATCATCTAGTACCTCTGACCATTTACATTCCAGCTGAAAGAATTTTTCTGTATTTCTATTCATACACGTTCATTAGAATATGCTATATTAGTTTTCTAAATTAATTTGCATCCATGTAACCATTATACCCCAAGGCCTGCTCAGATTTAGCCACATATCCATATGTTTCTGTCCTGTCTGATGGACATACCCCAGACATCCTGTCATGCCCCTCTGGAGTTCTGGAACCACTGATGATACTGTATAAAATCATCAGACAGGAGCAACAAAGTGTTGTTGCATAATTTGGCAGAAGATTAGCTTTAACAATGTGCAGTGGTGCTCATATCTTATGTTAATTACATTGTTCTCAGCCTGGAGACACATTGGGGTCACAATAGGACCTGGCTGACAAAATGTTGTAAAATATGTAAATTTCTGCATCTGCATTCAAAACACAAATATAAAAGAGCTTAATGTAAAACCGCACAAGCCCTTGGCATAATCATTTTATGATTAGTATAAGTACTGTACTTAGATTAACTGTCTCTGTCCACCTTTGTCACTGCCCGCTTGATACATGTACCCACAATATGAGAGAATTTAAAAGTCTCAACATTCTACCTGAGTAACTCAGTGAATGACCTTCCTTGGCCTTGTATTTAAGACTCAAGACGTGTCAAGTGTGGCTTTGTTGCTGTCTTTGACCACGAGGACATTTGGAATGTATACACAATCACCGGAGCCATTGTTTGCCTTGGCTGCCTGTCCGCCTATTATCTGGCCAGGAACAAACGAAGGCGGTACCTTACAGCCGGGTGGTCGGCAGTCACCGCAGCGCCGCTCGGCTCTCTTCCTGTGAGGGAAGCAGGAAGAGGAAGTGAGGTAGTTCCCTGGCGAGAGCTAAGGAATTGGGTTGGACAGTGAGGAAGCCAAAAAGTTAAAAAACACCCATGTATCCCAAGCTATTTAGACAAATTATAATGTAAAATTTGTGAGGCATGCTGTACAAAGACGTTTTTCTGACTAGTGCCAGGAATACTTTGCAAACCACTGTTCTTAGTTTCTTTTTTCATTTCAGATGCATGTGACTGTGCAGCTCTATTGTTAGGTTGTTTGTGCCAGATGCCCCATGCCCCAGCCACTTCCTGAAGCCAAACAAAAGATAGAAAATATTCTTAATTCAGTGTGTGAATGAATGGAGACACAATAGACTATTGTGACAAATATTATTTAGTTTGATCTATTTGCGTGGTGAGCGTTGTTGTCATTATTTTGTTTCCTAAGCACACAGGGTCCACATTATGTCACTGTAAAGTAGGTTTGACACACATTCAAGCCACATGGGGTGTGTCATGGGATAGCTACCCTCCCAAGGCAGTTATTGGATCCCCTCGCTCTCTTTTGGGGCTTGAACGTGGAAAGCTAACCATGTGTTTGTATGTCTTATTTACATTTCAATAGCTTTACTGTCTTTTGAGCAGTTTGTCTTTGCACGTGAGGTCAGTCTTTGCACATACAGCCTTGAACATTTGTACCCAAACCACATCCAGATATCCATGCAAACGCGAGGATCTCTGGCCCTATGCAGTGCTTGCTTTCAAGAATGTTGGTGTAATTACCCCTTGGCTTCTGTGCTCCTTTGGGTTCACTACACTCCAAAAATATACACACATCCTAGCACAGATTCTGAGACACACTCCACACTTTCAGACAAAAAAAGAGCTTACTTGTCACATAAAAAGTGTTAAAACATGGCTGTTACTGTGTTATTTGTCATTGCTAGTGGTACTGATAGCTTGAGGATTGCTCTGCAGTGGTAGTGGGAGAGCCTGTCTTGTGTCACACCTTGTTGTTAGTAGGTTTTGTCTGCCGTCTAGGCTTGTTGTTGGTATGTAAATGCTTGTATATGCTTTCATCAAGACCCTTGCTGCAGTAGGCTTTCTGACCTCTCTCTCTGACAGACTTTCACTATTACACCTCATTTGTCCATCTCCAGTTCACTTCACTTCTCTTACTCGTTTGTTTGTCATGATTTTTACATGTTATCCTACTTTGACCTTATTGTTCTTTTATCGCCTTGTTCTTGAGCTTAAGCTAAACACATGCAACAGTTCTGTAATATAGTGGAACTCCCAGACTGTTTTTTAAAATGCATAATATCCTCATGATCATCTTTTGGTGGTTGTTACTAATAGTTCAGTCACATTCACCCAAAATAACAAATCTACCCTTGTGCAAGGATTATAAAATGTGATGAATTAGAATCTTTGTCCTTCCTGTCTGTAATATAGACCAACTGTCTGTAGGGACATGTATGAAAACTACATATGTCCCTTTAATGTCACTTTCATCCATGCTTCACCATTGCCTATTCCTGCCTTTGTTCCACTGGTTTTGTTTACAAGTTTTTCTCAAGGTTGTGCTACATTTGTACTTGCTGTCATTCACTGAAGACATTGTAAAGTCAGTTATTTAAAGCTCTGAGACATGCTTCTCTTTTCCCCTAAAAACTGGTGGCTGTGGGGGTGAAAGAGCAATTGTGGATGCTGGGGTATGGGCAGCCATTTGGCATATGTCATCTAAAGAGCTTTCACAGATAATTGGGAGATATCCCCATGGTTCCTCTGACACACAGAACCGCAGCGTTGGTCACTGTACTTAGCATAACAAGCTGAAATGTCGCACGTTGTGTTTAAAGGGTTATGGAAGTGTTTGTCAGGAAGTGTTGAAGACATGTTCTGAACATTCTGGACTGTGGTAAATAGACCCTGGCATCTAAAACGACTGTAAAAGAACCTTTTACTCTTTGAGGGCTACAACAAATATGAAGATTTATGGTTTGATGCATTCCAGCCATTTTGACATCAAGGTTTGAATAAGATAGAGTTCCTTGTTTTTCAAAAAAAAAACAGCCACATCTATAATTTCATTATGAACATCGTGATGTTTATTTAATTGTCTCTCACACAGTAAAGCATTCACATAATGCCATACATGTTTCTCAAAGAATAGTGGTTCCATATGTGGGTGTGTGTGTGTGTGTGTGTGTGTGTGTGTGTGTGTGGGGCTTCCATTGGAGATCACTGTGTGAACATTGAGAACCACTGCCTCACCTGCCAAGTAAGCTTAAGTGCCGCACACTTCCCGTGTGATGGGGTTAACACAATTTGCACAAATGATGCTTTGAGCTGTAGCTTTAGGAGCATGTGAGAGGAGAGTGACCAAGGGTGAAATAGCTAATAATGTCAAAGCGTTCATGTTTAGTAAGTCACTGGCTTATACCCATGTCTGGAAAGTGTTGCGTATTATTTTGACATCTGCAAATGTTTGTGTCAATGGACTAAATTTGCAAGATGTGCAAGATTCTTTGTACATATGTTTTTTGAACATTAGTAAACAAGTTGCTTTACGACCAGATGCCTCCACAACCCCTAACATTCCCATCTCCCCTACAGAGATTGAAGCCAAAGAGGCCTGTACGTGGCTCAGGGCAGCAGGGTTTCCACAGTACGCCCAGCTTTATGAAGGTAAGTCACATTTTATGTCTCTAGCCAACTGTCTCCCACCTTCCGACCTCACAATGCAATAATGACACTTGTAAAGGAAAGCAAAGGAGTGGGTAATGGTGTGAGAAAAGTACAGCATGGGGAATGATCAAATAAATACAAACATGGTAGTGCACACCATGGTGGCTTTTAACTACTGATTACCCTGTGTAAAAGGCCACTATGTCCTTTGTCAAGAATACAAAACACCAACATGCACCACTTGTGCCTGTGCATGCATACACAGCACACATAGCATTGCATTCCTAAGGAGTGAAGGGTGTGTTTTTTTTTCTAGGCTCTAAAGCTTTGCTGTCCTTATGCAATAAAGTCTACACAAGCCACAGGACAACTCAGACATTAACTATAATTTAACCTGTATAGTAATTCTGTGATCCAAAGATCTAGAAATGTTTCTGTCGGCCAAATGCTTAAGAAGAATGTGTTTCCTGACGATTGAGTTTTAAATATACACTTACCAAAATACATCATGACAGCCTTTACGCTCCATACAGCTACTCCTACATTATGGCACACTGTGGGCATACTAGTTGCGCTTATGTAACTATAGGATGATGACAGCACTGCCGAGCAACCTTTGTCAACAAATTGCTACTTTCCACTTATCCGTGAAAGGGTTGCTTTTCAAACGGAAACCTCATTGTGCTTCAGCTCAGGTGCTGAGACACTTTTCATACACACTAGAGAAGCAGCAGGAAAAAATGCAAACCACAGTCGGTCACCTCGAAGATTTTTACAGCCTTCCCAATTAGTCTCTTTCATCCATCTAAAGATGAGTAGGAATTTGTGCTGATATTCACAATCCATTTTTCCTTCCCCTCTATCCACAGGACAATCTCTATTGTAGTGCTGTTAAGACTATTGCCCCACTAAAGATAAGCAGACCGATAGGCCAGTTTCAACACAGTAGGCTAAAGGTGCTGCCCTCCCTTGAATAGCATTTCTTATCATCATCTACCCCAAGGGTTTGTAAGATTCCCATTCTGGGCTGGGTCAAGAAATTCCACAAAATGTCCTGGTTCTGTGCATTCATGCTAGAAAATGCTTTGTATTTGATAATACACACCTGAACTACAGTGAACTTACTGTATGTCTTTGTGAAGAGCTTTGGCCTAGTGAACAAGTGATTCTGTTAATGAAGTAGATTAGGGAGAAAGAAGGAGGAGAGGAAGTGGACCTCTGAGCAGTGCTGGAGTACCTATTGTCATTCTTCAGTGAGTCTCCTGTTCTCTCCCTCTGTGCTCCACATCCCCCTGCCTGCCCGGCCTGAAAGCTGCAGCTGTGTTTGTTTGGTCGGCTAAGACGCTACTTCCTCTTTTAGCTTTTCATCAAGGCTGTATGGGGGAGAAGGTGGGACAGAGAGTCTTGGTGGGTGTTTGAGTGGGTGGGAGTTTTTGGGCTTGGGGTTGTATCTTCAGTATTATCAGTGCACATTGATCCAATCAGTGGCAGTGAGAAGCCTCTGCTTATCTGACTGTGCATTTTTCTCCTCTCTGTAGATGCCCAGTTTCCCATTGACATCTCTTCAGTTACCAGAGACCATGACTTCCTGGACCGGGATGCCATTGAGGCTCTCTGCAGGTGAGATTACAACTCATACTGATTCGTTCGTTCTCCCTTTTCTTTTCTTTTGATGTTATGCATCATTCTTTTTATTCTTCCTCTTCTTCTTTTTGGCTCTATCTCTTGAATGAAACCATGAGGGCATGGCTTCAAAAGAAGGCATGCTTTGAAAAGCTGCCGATTAGATGAAAGACTGTCACGATAAGCACCTTGGGGCCACTTACCCTTTTCATTACCCTCATTTATTTTATAAGTTCATACCTTCGTTTCTCTTTATTTTCCTTTTTCTTCGAGCGGATAGTGTTTACATCAGTCATTACAGCCTTTTGTATCATCCCAGAGAGCATGCATCTCAGTCCAGTCACTGTTGGATGCTACGGTTACACAATGTGTGTTCTCTGCTGCTTTTCATGTTATAGCATGTGCAGATATTTCACTTCATTTCTCACCCACAATTGGAAATAGGCCAGATATACATTATGTAATAGGGTCTTCTATCTGGTAGCCCTGTTATAGTAATTGGTATACTGTATGAGGAGGAGGTTAATGACTCTTAAATAGAGTCAACTCTTTTATCAAAGTCAGACTGTTGGTAATAAACCACAGCAGGTATCCCCCCATACATCTGGAAGCTATCATCTCAGTGTCTTTTTTTGGCAGCCCCTCCACCCTCATCCCCCTCCATCTATCCCTCACTTCTCATCCCTTCAGCTCTCTATTGTTACATGATCTCCTCTAAGAGCTCTCTGGAGGGTGGACCCCACCACCCTCTCTCCCCTTCTCCAGGTGGCTGTGGGGATAAGCTTTCTGTCCCCTCCCCAAGTTTTCGTCGCCACTCCAGCAGATTTCATTCTCCTTGCTCTTTCCTTTTCTATCTCCAGCTCATTCTCTTCCCGCTCACGTGGGGATTATCCTTCAGCAGCTCATTAGCGATCCTGAGTGCACCCAGGGTGCTTCCCCTCTGTCATCTTCTTCTCCTCTTTCTGTTTTTCAACCTGTCCATATATTCTGTAGGCCAGTGGTTAAAGGTTTTTGTTTTAATGATTATTATTCTTTAAAGTTCATGTTAAATGTAACTGACGTTGCATTTGCTTTTGTTTGCAGGCGACTGAATACCCTTAACAAATGTGCTCTAATGAGACTTGAGATATCACCACAGAGAAAAAGAGTAAGTTTAAAGGAACGCCACTTCTCCATTTCCTCAACCACAACAGCATTTCCTCACTTTAACTATCAGTTTACTCTTAGCCATGGGGCAAACTTGGGGTTTTTCTCATCTTATATAATGAGAAGGCACCTGTTGGTTTTATTTCAATATCAATTGGATTTTGAGGACCCCAGGGGGAGGGAGGGCTTTAACATCTAAATGAAGGGGTTGCATCCACTAGATCCTGCCCAACTCAGGGCATGATCCCCTTATTCCTCAGGTGCTTCCTCATACTTCTGACCATAAGAGGAATTAGTATTTGCAGCTTTGTTACACTCTTGCAGATCAAAGCCCCTTATGTCAATTCCACGTCTTTTTAAGCAAATGTATTTCCATGCAGCATGACGCTGTTAGGTTTTGCTTTCAAGGAAAATGGCAACTCTTTCAGAGAATTTAGGCTACTTCTGTGAATCCTCACGTTTAGGCCTCGCATGTTTCAAATAAATGAGAAAATCCAAAGTGGTTTATGCTCTTTTTTGAGAAGCATTTCTCCTTTTCAGAATAATCATCTTCAATTCCATAATAGCCTTAAGTGCTACATAGTAATATCCTTGTTCCATGTGTGGTGGTATTCATTAGGATGACCCTTTCTGTGTCACCTTTCATTTCAGGAGTCAACAGAGAACAGAGAAGTCAAAGAGGTTATTTGCCATCTTTGTAGGACAACAACCCCCCCTTAGACAGCTTAGGAATGCATTGATCTCCTCGGTTCTTAATGTCCGCTTTTACTAAATCTCCATCATCTGGTCTCTTAATTCTTTATCATTTACTTTTTTGACTTATTGTAATAAATCATTTTCATTCATCAGACTGTCACAGATGGTGTTTAGGTGGTTTGTGGATAAATAGTCCCCAGAATTTACAGAAATAGTTGAAGCTCTGTCAGCCAATCATTGTCGTCTGCTCAAAGCAGTTTGTCTACTTTGGCGTGAGGAACGATAAAACACACTGGAGCACAAGTTAAGGAGCAGTGATTTCATCATTTGTGGTCTGGATTTTTTTAAAGCTGCTATTATAATGTCAATATTTCAGCATGTTTCTCTGTGTTCAAATTAAATTTTTTCAGTGGGCTTTATTAGTTTAGATTTTTATTGAGAAATTCTAAAAGTGAGGTAAAGGAGGGATTTTGTGGGAATAAAGATGGGCAGTAGGCGTTTATCAGTGAGTTTCACACACATATATGTTATGCTCAGACTGAGGAGATGAAAACGGTAGGGGGGATGACCCCAGTCTGGCCGGCTGCTTTGTAAGCTATGGGGGTCATGATGGAATTTCCTGAACTCCCTTTAGGGCTTGAGATACATTAACCTTACCGGGGGAGGATTGTGCATTTTGTAACCATGCATGTATGTGACTCTGCAATGGGTCTTTCGTTTTTCTCTGCTACATATTGTCTATTAAGATAGGAAGTAATTTAGATATTTGTACTGATGCCAGATGTCTTCCTCAAGTCACAAGTTTTACCACAAAACCTCACTTTTCATCCAGACATATTTTTTTCACAATTCCCATATTAACATGAAATAAATTATTAAACCAAGCTGATTTTCAGGTGTATGTTTTTAAAGCTTTTAAGTTGGAATGCATTTCATATACGAACACGTATTTAAAAAAAAAAATCCATAAATCAAGTGCTTTCTGGATCAAGATAAGGAATATGGAAAAAGAACTGGAAGACGAAGCAGGGCATAATCTTCTCTAACTGTCGCTTTTCCTCCCTCTCTGTTTTCCTACTCTTCTCACTGCAGAGTGAGGACTCAGATGAGGACGAGCCTTGTGCCATCAGCGGTCGCTGGACCTTCCAGAGGGACAGCAAGCGCTGGTCCCGCATGGAGGAGCTGGAAGTCTTCTCATTACCCACAGATGATGCCCTGCCCCCATTCCCTAAGGACCAAATGTCACAGAAAGGCAAGCTGGTTCTACGAGAAGGCAATAGTTCAGAGAGTGTCCTGACTGACCTCAGTGAACAGCCTGAAGTGGGTTCAATTCACAGCAGTGGCAGCGTAGGAAGAGGTGAAGAGAAGATCCATGGTGCTGCCACTATCAGTGAAGCTGTACCTTCTGGTGCCACCCGTGCCAGCTCTGTAGCTAGCATGTGTTCATCCTCAGGAACTGGTGGGTCAGGGTGTGCTAATGAGGACTCTCTGTCTGATGGGTTACCTCCATCACCCCTGGAAACACTTGGACAATTTACTTTTGATGTAAAAACAGGGATGACAGGACTAGGAGGGAGTCTGGACAGAGGAGGTGGCAGCGGCAAAAGCACACGCTCAAGAGCAAAGAGCTTCCTTAAGAGAATGGAGAGTCTGCGGCTCCGCAGTGGCACCTCCTCCAAGAGAAAGAAGAAGAGCACTACAAATGGAGGGAAGATAGAAATCAGTGGGCCTGTCATCAAAGAGGGTCTAGATGATGACAAGTTGCGGAGGCTCAACTGTGTGGACATTTCCAGTATCAACTTCAACCAGAACCTCAATCACCAACGCAATCCTTCCCAGACTATGACGCTTAACCGGAATCACTCTGTATCCTACTCCACTCAGACCAGTAATGGTAGCACTGGGAGTACTGGCAGCAGTCAGTCTGAAGCCAGCAGCGGAAGTGCAGTAAGCACACCGAGCCCAGTGACCCGTGCTCGCAGCCACAGTACAGCAGCAACGTCTAGTAAGAGAGGTGGAATGTATTTGGAAGGATTTGATCCTTTCAGCATTCTTCAACAGCCTTCAGAAAGACAGCCAACACCCCCACCCAAGTCTGCCCCACCTGTCCCATGCCAAGCTAGCAATGGGATGACTATTGATGAGCAGAACCGAAGGAATAACTGCACCAATCAAGACAACAGCAGAAATGTGGATGAAGATGAGGAAGAGGGCATGATTTTCTTCTACTTGCCAGAGGGTCACAAACCTGGAACATTCCCCAAAGCACTACAAGATGGGAGCTCTTGCAATAATAACAGAAATGACAATGGGAATCCAGTGATTCTAAGGGGGCGACACAGTAGGCGCCAGCGGAGTGGCTCTTCAGGCTCCGTCGACAGCCGTCTTAGTTTTTACGACAATGTTCCTTACACTGAGAGAGACGAGGACGGAGAGGAGGAAGAGGGAGATGAACACAAACTAGAAGAGGTGCTCCAACATGTCAATGGCCTGCAGCGTTTTGTTAACGCCTGGTCAGAGGCTGTAGCTGGTGAAGAAGACGAAGAGGAGGATGATGAGGAGGAAGATGGAGACTCTGACTCAGCACTGGACTCGGCCTCTCCATGCCCGTCCTCTCCTCTGCAGAACCGACTGGAAGAGACTGAGAATGGAAGTGACCAAGACAGCACAGGAAACCCCCTGGGAGAAGGAGAGGAGGCAATGAGAGAAAGAAGAGACTCTGGTGTTGGAGCATCTCTAACCCGAACCAGCAGGTCAGTGAAAACGACCCAAACTATTGTAAGACGTCATTACGAAGTAAATGTAATACAATGGACGTTGAATTAAATTTGTCCTTGGATCCTAAAAAAAGCAAAATAAATCCCGTCACATTAGTTAATTTGTGAATTCTGTTACATAATCCACGAGCCTTCTGGTCAGAACATGAGCATGACGTATGACAAAATAATTCAGTGAGTGTGAAAGTGATGTGAATCACATGTGACATTCCCAGTCACCAGATCTCAACTCAATTGAAGCAGGAAATTTTGGAGTGGCATGATAGACGGTGTTTTTCATTACTCAACAAAATGGCAAGTTGGGCAACATATTCTGGAAGAATATTGTTCATCCCTCCAGTGGAGTTCACCGACTTGTCCATGGTAATTTATGAATGCAGACAGTCATTGACTTAAATTTGTGTTTTTCTATACTTTTAACTCTTTATTTAATCACTTTCTTTATAGTCATTTGGTGAGAACTTTTTGAATTCAAATTACTACATTTAAACAAAATGACAGATTTTGAACAAGCGTGAACCAATGAAGATTTTGCTATAGAAAGTGACAGCGAAGGTTAAACGGGGGAGGGGGTGGCTGAGACTCCTCTCCTTATGTAATGGTGCAGAACATTGTGGAATGCTGCTTGGTCTCCATGGAGACTGTTGCTGTTCCAGTAGGAATCCACAAGTAGAACAACCTCCAGGAGGCATGGGATTCAGTCTTTCAGACAATCTTGATTGATGTTTACACAAATCCCTGTAATCCGTAAACTGATCACTCAGCACATAAAGCTAAAATAATGTGTGTGACTGTGTTTCTTTGTGTTGTGTATACACAAACACATGACGCAGAAGGTTCAATTGTCCTTTTTTCAACAACATTCTTAATGTCTCAATCATGCTTATCCTTCAGACCACAGAAACTCCGCTGGCCAAGCTTCCAAAACTCCCATCGGCCCAGCTTGGCATCGGCACAGCTCCAGATTAGCTGCCAGTCTGTGCTACAGATGAATCTACTCCAGAAGCTCTCTCTGTTGCAGCTCACCGCCCTGCTGGAGAAGCACACACCCACAAACAAACATGGCTTCAGCTGGTGAGTTGACTAAAGACAGTTGGAAGGCATACATATAAGGAGACATTTTCACCTCGTGGTTCTTGGAAGCTTCAGCATTTAAACTACAATATTTGTTTTTGGCAAAATGTCCTTTGTAAGTGACACCATTTGAATTCATCCAGTTAGCCATCCATCCGTCCATCTTACGATCCCCTCCATCTGCACGTTGTTGTATAGTGTGGTGACGGCTGTCCACAGAGGTTGGGTTTCACATTCTTTTCCCAGGCCCATAATTGCTGGGAAGGGGTGTACATTGTCTTTTTCTCAACAGGGCAATCATGGCAGTTCACACGCATGGTGTTACTGGAGCTGCAGGCTGGAAAGATCTGCCCTCAACAATTACTCTCCAGCTTCTACCTTTTCTCTCTTGCACAGCAATGCCCTGATCTCACATTACATCCTGTACATGATGATCAAATACAATATCCTGCTTCTTCAAAATTTGTCCAAATAAGTTGTCCAGATAAATGTATTTATCATGTATGAAAGAAAATGTGATAGTTACACATTAGGTACAATCATCCAGCTACTCACGAAGTGTAAAATTACATTATGTTCTCATGTTTTTCCAATGTCCTGTTTCTACTACCTAGGAACAGGATAGGAATAGAAGGCGTTATGACAGTCTTATGACAGGCCTGGGTTTACTGAAAGACAGAGGCCGCTTGTTGGTTGCTGGAGGCCCACACATATTCAGCATTCCGGACCGTGATTATAATATGCTCCTTTTCCATTTTTCCCAACTGTGGCTCTGAGAAGCATGTCTGAGTCTCATGAATGCCCGTTCTTACAAAGACAAGCTTGTCCTGATTCATGCATAGCATCTCTCTACTAAACACACTCACACCCAAGCAGATAGATACACAGCTATAATTCCGTGGGCACATTCTTGTGAAACAGAGTTGCATGTTTAAGGTCTTCATCTGTGGATGGAGAAATACTGTTCACTTTGTACCCAAGTACACATACTCATATACATACATCACAGATACTTTATTGTGGACGTACAAAGCTTTGGTTTGGTTTGGGTTCCTCCTCTTCTGAAATCCTACCACACACACCCTGTTTATTCACCACTCTCATAAAGTCAGTCTGTTTTCTGACACAGCTTGCCCTCCTATGAGCACTCGCATAAACCTAAATATGTAAAACAAGTACTCACACTGGACTCATCATTGTCAAAATATTCAGCAGTACAACTCTAAATAAAATCCAAAGCTCAGGTAAGTGCTAGTGACCTGTGTTCAAAGTACTGATGAATCCTGTTTTTGTGTTTGAATGTTGCAGGGCTGTGCCAAAGTTTATGAAGCGGATCAAGGTGCGTGACTACAAAGATAGGAATGTGTTTGGTGTGCCACTACAAGTTATCGTCCAGCGGACCGGCCAGCCTCTCCCTCAGGGAATTCAGCAGGCCATGCGCTACCTGCGCAATCAGTGCCTAGACCAGGTATTCTACACGAGCAAACGGAACAACCAGACACACTACTGGAATTCTACAAGTGGAGATGCCTAGGGACATTTTAAGCTAATAAAAAGTTCCTCCATAAGGTGCTAGAATTAAGTAATATTAAGTAGTATATTTCTCACTAGCTCGGACATAACAGAGTGGAAAAAAATTATTCCCACTTATTCAAGATGCGATCAACAGTACTTCCCACCATTTTTTACTTTCCATTGTTGTACATACATTGAAGTGTAGAGGCCTGGCGAGAGTCACAGTGTGGAGTTGTGAAGTCACCTTTGTCTGTTTAATTCACAGGCAGAAATAGTTTCAAGCTTCATATATACAGTGCGGTGCAAATGTTTAGGCACCGCTGGTCAAAATTTCTATTGATGTGAATAATGAAGCCAGGGGAAGATGAAATGATCTCCAAACGGCATGAAGTTACAGATGAGACATTCCTATTACATGTAAAAAAAAAAAATCTGGTTTTATTTTTTATCTTTTACATTTTCATAATAACAGAAAATTAAAGAGGCCACAGCAAAAGTTTGGGCACCCTACATAATACCTGGATACCCCATAGACCCCCTCTTTGGCAAGCTGAGACCTTAATTAACCTGACAGGGTCATTGCTTGTTCACAGTCATCATTAGGAAAGCACAGGTGATGCAAGTTTCAAACTGTTACAAATACCCAGACTCTCCTGACCTTCTCCCAACAATCAGCAGCCATGGGTTCCTCTAAGCAGTTGCCTAGAACCCTAAAACTGAAAATTAGCCTTTTCAGGTAACAATTTCCTCCATTCGGAATGTAATTAAGAAATGGCAGTTAACAGGAACGGTGGAGGTCAAAGTAAGGTCTGGAAGACCATGAAAAATATCAGAGAACAGCTTGTAGGATTGCTAGAAAAGCAAGTCAGAACCCCTATTTGACTGCAAGAGTCCTCCAGGAAGATCTGACAGACACTGGAGTTGTGGTTCACTGTTCAACTGTTAAGCAATACCTGTACGAATATATGTTTTCCATGGAAGAGTCATCAGAAGAAAATTTCTCCTGTCTTCACCACAAAACTCAGTGTCTGAAGTATGTGAATGAACATTTAGACAAGCCTGATGCATTTTGGAGACAAAATACAACTTTCTGGCCAGAATAAGCATTGGTACGTTTGGAGAAAAAAGGGCACAGAGTTTCAACAAAAGAACATCAGTCCAACTGTTAAGCATGGGGGTCGATCAATCATGCTTTGGGTTGTATTGCAGCCAGTGACACAGGGAATGTTTCATGGGTAGAGCGAAGAATGGATTCAATGAAATTCCAATAAATTCTGGAAGCAAACGTAACACCATCTGTGGAAAAGTTGAAATTAAAAAGAGGATGGCCTCTACAAATGGATAATGATCCTAAACACAACTCAAAATTTACGATGGACTACCTCAAGAGGTACAAGCTGAAGGTTTTGCTATGGCCTTCATAGTCCCCTGACCTAAACATCACTGAAAATCTGTGACTAGACCTCAAAAGAGCAGTCTGTGCAAAACAGCCCAGAAATCTCACAGAACTGGAAGACTTTTGTAAGGAAGAATGGGCAAAAATTACTGGATACAAAAAGCATTTACACGCTGTAATACTGGCCAGAGCTTGGTCTACGAGGAATTAACTACGCAGGGTGCCCAAACTTTTGCTGTGGTCTTTTTCATTTTCTGTTATTTTGATCGAAATAAAACCAGATTTTGTTTTTTACATGTAATGGGAAAGTCTAATGAATTTCATGCCTTTTGGACGTCATTTCATCTTCCCCTGGCTTCATTATTCATACTAGTAGAAATTTTGACTAGCGGCGCCTAAAATTTGCACCGCACTGTATATACACTCAACCTCAACTATGTGGTTTTCAGGAATAACTGTATATTTGATAGATATTTGTATGTTCATGGAAATATAAATCATGTTTGATCAATTATTGTTATTGTGATAATCGTGAGAATAACAGCAATTAAAGTTCAAAGATGACTTATCTCATTTTTGTGCATGTATGACTAATGTAACCTTCTGTGTCTTTGGCTTTGTGTCCAGGTGGGTCTTTTTAGAAAATCAGGAGTAAAATCTCGAATCCAGGCTTTGCGCCAGATGAATGAAGCAAGCGGGGCGGATGGGGGAGGAGTCAACTATGAAGGACAGTCGGCTTATGATGTTGCAGATATGCTGAAGCAGTACTTCAGAGATTTGCCAGAACCCTTGCTCACAAGCAAACTCTCTGAGACTTTTCTCCAGATCTATCAGTGTAAGAATATACACACATGCACCAACATATAAACACAAGTGTTGTATTGGCTGCTACATTCAGTCAAATATCTGCATCCATGAAAACAGATAGTAATATTGTTTTAGGGCTGCAGATGCTTGTCTGTAGTTGTGCAAAAAATTGTGAAAACAAGGAAGATAAGTGCAGGAAATATTTGTGAAATGAGTTGATATATGTGATCCTCTCAGCTTCAATGTTGGCTCTTCCGTCTGTGACACATTGTTCGGAGAGCCTCTTCATTTTAAGTGCAATAGCAACATTAGAAACTGTTTATATAAGGTGAGAAAAAATTAGCTCGGTGCATGAAGCATGACACACTGCACATATTCAAGCACGTATAGGCTTATGTAACACATCGAGTTAAACACTGATCCCACCATAGCTCATTCATGCAGACGAAGGCAGTTAAACAATGAACACAAAACAGATGACGTGATTTCAGTGACAGTGGATATTTATCTTTTTCTGTATATAATATAATGGAAACCTAACATCTTCAATGTTCCATTCTAGACATGCCTAAAGAGCTGCGTCTTCAGGCAGCACGCGCTGCCGTGCTGCTGCTGCCCGATGAGAACAGGGAGGCTCTGCGGACGCTGCTGTGTCTTCTGAGCGACGTGACGGCGAGTGTGGCCGAAAACCAGATGACTCCGACCAACCTGGCTGTTTGCCTGGCCCCGTCTCTCTTCCACCTTAACACGCTGCGCCGCAAAGAGAGCTCCTCACCCAGGTGTGTGCTTCTGTAGCTGCAGCATTGTAAAATAAAATATTTTTGGCATTATTTTGATTGCCACCCCTGACAAAGTTACTGTAGCGGCAGCTTGCATAACATGTAAGATGTATTCTGGACAACCTCAAAACAGGAAAGGCTCACTAAAGAAACAAAAGAGCAGGATACTGTAGATGGAAGACAAAGAAGAGAAAGGAAGACAGAGAAACAGAGGAAATGTAAAGATTACATAAACATATCCACCTTAGTAATATATATTTACTATATTTTGGTCGACATTTGGCAGCAGTGCAGCAAAGGGTCACGTTCCCCAAGCATCCCGTCAGTTCTTTTTCTTTATCTCGTCATTCAGTCCTTGCTGTCTCTTCTGCTTTGCTCTGCACTAGCTGTTTGGAGGTCGGATGCTGTTACTAATCTTGCTGTATCCCCTTGTCTTCTTCTTCTTCCCCGTAACCAAAGGGTGATGAACAGGAAGCAAACCTTGGGAAAACCAGACCAGAGGGACCTGAATGAGAACCTGGCTGCCACTCACGGCTTGGCACACATGATCCAGGAGTGCAGGAAGCTTTTCCGGGTCAGTAGTTGACGTTTTTGACAAGTATACATCCATGGTGTAGATTTCAAGAGGGACTTATTTACATGAAGCCTTTTTATAATAGGAAACTTAAATGTCTAATAAACATGATTTATGTTCATTGCTGGGTCAGTTTTGTTAATTTTTTGTTTATTTTCCTCATTTATTTGGTGCATTACTGTTAATTTTTGTAATTATTTTGTTTGTTTCTGGGATTGTTTTTGTTCAGTTTTGTCCATTTTGTTGGTGCATTGCTTATTTTGTTCACTTTAACTTATACATTGCAGCTAACACTGGGGTCAAATTAACAGTATGAACAGTATTAAATTTAATCTGAATTTTTATGCATATTATTATATTACATATTGAAAGAGGAAAATGTATAAAATAAATGTGGCAGGTTATCGTAAAATGTGGTTCCATTTTATGCTAATTTTATTCATCGTGGGTCATTTCCTTGATTATTTTGTTCATCTTTGCTCACTTTCTTTTAGCGTATATTTTGTTCATTTTCTTCACAATTTTGTTCAATTTATAAAGGTATGCAGAAAAGACATTCATACTTTCCCACGACCCCCCCCCCCCAACCTTGTGCAAATGAAACTTATACCCTTGACATTTACTCAAATCTATGGCTCCGACATCACATAGTTAAAGGTGTGTTTGCTTACTTTAAGTGTGTCTCGTGTCTTGTTGCACTGTGTAATCATCAGACATCGTGTGTCTCAGTGTTTGTCTTGTAAACAGTGGTAGTCTGACTTACGTATATGACCTTGTCATTCTGTTAACACAATATTATTATGTTAAAGAAAAGACGGGTGGTACGTTTTCATCCCCACATTGCTGAACTGGACTGGACTTTCAAACTATACAGAATATATTATAGCACAAAACACAGGAATTAAGACTACAGTGCTTGACTAAATCAATAGGAAATAATAATACAGTTTACTAATGACTAATGCAGTTTCAGTCCAATCCGGCCTTAATTGCACTTTCTGATTCTTTCAGTCTTGTCTGATACGTACCACAAATGCTCAGAGGGTGCATTCTGTTTGTCATTATTTTTCAAAGCCTTATTGCATTATGGTAGAGCTTCCTGACATGGTCACATTATGCAACAAGTAAACTGAATTAGCTTCTGAATAATTCCCTTGTAAAACAATTTAAATTTGCATGAAGGTCTATAAAAGGAATATGACCTTTTGAAATAAGTGACTCTAATTAACTTCTGTCTCTTCTTATCTCATGGCAATTCTGTTCATACACAGTAATATTGTTTGCATATAATTAATGCTTTAATACTGCTAAGGCTACAAGGAGAAAGGAAATATGATGTTGTGGATATCCACAGTTGTTTTACATCCTTTTGTAATCACACATAATGGAGTTCTCTATGATTTACAGTAGTGTAAAGCAAAAACAGACGGATGTGAAGCAGTGAGTGTCATCACCAGCTACAAAATGCTTCATCAGGCAATATTTATGTCCTAGACTTGCATGACTCAATAACGCCAACTTGCTGTTGACATTTGTCGGGTATTTCTTATTGTCTGTCAATTCAATAACGTACTTGCATGACATGTCCGTCTACTCACTTTCCTCAAAAAAAAAAGAAAAAAAATTCCAAATGTCTGCTAAAGAAAGTTTTCTGACCCGGATTGTTTTCCTTGTCCTATTTTCTCACAGATCCCAGAGGAAATGAATCGTTGCAGAAACTCCTATGTGGAGCAGGCACTGCTGCCTCGACGTTTGGAGGAGTTTGCCAGTGATGAGGCCGGACACACAGGCTACAGAGCCTATCTACAGGATCACCTTGAAGCCCTTGTCAAAGAGGCCAAGGACAAGTTCAGAGGTTATGACAGCTGCTCCACTCCTGAGCATGCCGAGCTGGCCTACAGGAAGGTACGAACACATACTTGAGAATGAAAACTTTTGTCACACTCATTGAAATGAAATCATAGAAAAACATCATCTGTATCAGTTCTCCCCCTGCCGTTCAGAAAGCACGCACTGTCTTTTCAGCTATCTGTTTCCTTTCTCCTCCTTCCGTGTTCGTGCTCCCTTTTCCCTTTCTCCTTGTTCTTGAAATATCTCATGGAAAAGTAGCACTTACCATTTCCTGTGTAGAGATACATCCGTGTGAAATTGGCCCATTCCTTAGCTTCTCATTCCCATCCTTTTACTGGGCTCTGTCCCAGTATGACATCATCTTCACATAGACACACACAACCTCATCATTATCCCAGGCCTGCATTTCCTGTGTCTCATGTGTAGGAGCCCCGTGTGAGGTTATCTCTCCTTGCACAAAGCACAGAGTGTGTGTGTTTTATCATCTGACGGCAGGACGAAGCAGCTGACTGATTCTAAAGGGCATTTAGAGGTTTTGAAAAACAGCCTGACTCTTTAATTTGCTTAAATATGACAGAGAAGATAATCTCTCACATGGTGCATTTTCAAACACTTGTATAAAGCTGTAACCGTTACACAACCAAATCCATTGAAAAGGAGAACTTAAGAGTTTCACTGCACAGAATTGATCCCTTCCGTTTTTTTGGTCAGGTGCATGATGGTTTTCCACTGCGGCTCTGGAAGGTGACTGTGGAGGTGCCTGCAAGTCCTGAGGAGGTTCTGCTGCGGGTGCTGAGAGAGCAGAGCCACTGGGATGAGGACCTGCTCGAGAGCCGGGTGGTGGAGACTCTAGATGAGAGAACGGAAGTCTACCAGTACGTCAGGAACACAATGGCTCCACATCCCACCAGAGACCACCTGGTACTCAGGTGAGGCATCTTCCTTTTTTTCTTTTTTTATCTTGTGTTGTCACTCTACAGTTGCATTTTTCTCTACAGCCTTAAGCGAGCTGTTTTTAACCTTAAGTCTTAATTCTTCTACTAGATCATGGACCACAGACCTGCCAAAAGGAGCATGTGCACTTGTGTGTACATCAGTGGATCATGAAGGGGTGCCAGTAGTAGGAGTACGTGTCAATGTCCTCACCTCACGTTACTTTATTGAGCCCTGTGGGACCAACAAATCCCGACTCACACACGTTTCCAGAATTGACTGCAGGTGAGCAGATGACTATTTGAGAATAGTATTTATTTTTCTGGTCACTAAATTTAGGTCATCTCACAAAGACTTTCCCCAACACTTTGTCTTTTTGTTTTTCAGAGGTCGTTTCCCAGAGTGGTACAATAAACTGTATGGACACTTGAGTGCTGCTGAGGTGGCACGGATACGCGACTCATTTACCGCACCCATGGACAAATGAGAAAGCAATGTGGGCAGGAGAAGTCTCGACTGCTCCTTTGATCCCAGAGTTACAGACTGACTTTGGATCCTACAGGAGGCTCAAAGCAACTCATTCCAACGCAGAGGTGGATTCCTCTTTGTATACACACACACTAAAGGACAAAGCCTGTATCGAAGGACTTTTTTTGCTCTGATTATGTCACCACAGACTGATTTCATGTGTTGGGGCTTCAGTGTCACACCCCCATTTACCTGGGCCAATGGACGAGATTATACAGGATGTGAGACTTAAATTTTATCCAAAGGGTGCTATTGCTTCTGAGAAGCAAGTAGTTTTAGTGTATGTCTGTGTGGGTGTGTGCGAGTGATCAAAGCAAAATATGCTTAATATACCCATATTCCTTGCACTGGCCTCCAGTTGCAGTATAATGTACATACAGTGTTGTGTTCACGTGTGTTACCACTGTCCCTTTTTCTGTGACGGCAAAACACACAAGGAATATTAGACAATATTATAGTCAAATCCAGGAGTGAAGAAAGATTTGAAAGTGCTGATAATATGCAGACACCAGAGAGACATTAGGTGGAAGATGATGAGATAACAGTGAGGGTTTTAGTGTTTCTGTAGAGGTATGAGACAGATGGTGGCTGGCTCACCAAAAAAAGAATGATCAAAGAATGGGCTTAATTTACTGATGAACAGATACCTTCTAATTTGTTTGGACAATTTGAACTCTGTGTTCCACTTTAACAAAGAAGTTGTCTTGGTTCTTGATGCTGCATTTGCTACATTTAGTCAAGAACAGTAAGACCCTGTGAGGAGCACGTTGTGAATGCAGCTTAGTGGAAACACTGAAAGTTTCCAGATTTCATCCAACAAATTAAAACGCAATACTAATGGATCTAAATGGACCAAATTTGGAACATGCTGAGAATATTTTTTCCAGCTGAGCTTTTTCACACTAAAATGTTAGAAGTAGTTGTCAAGAGCACAGTCAGTTTACCTTTTTTTTTTTATTTGTTCTAGGAAGACACAATAAAACGTAAGTCGAATAAATAAGAAAAACACCTTTTTACATTTCTAATAAGACAATTGTGTAGATCAACATAAGAACAGATAAAATGCACTGTTCTACTTTCAGCAGAAGCCTCTGGTGTGTCAAAAGAGAGAAGATGAGAAGTAAACGGAGAAAAAAATGGTCCTTTTATAAAGGTGGCAAATTTACAGGTTTTACTGTAGAAAAGAGGGCAGATTGAATGTTTGTGTGAATTCAAAGGAAGGAAAAATATCTTTTATGTAAGCTTCTTTCTCTGTTCTTTCATGTCAGTGTTTAAAAGAAGTCAGATTTTGGTCATCGTAACATAGCTGACCTTCATCATAACACTTAAATCTGAGGACTCATGTTTTTCATGTCGAATTGTATAATTAATTCACTAAGCCATTGTTCATATCATAAGTGTTTGTACTTTACTGTATCTTAACTGTGTCTCTACCAAATAATAACGCATGACAATGACAGTTAATTTAAAACAAATATATTTATACCTCAGATATACAGTATGTTTGTTTTGTATTATATCATTTTATTTTATTTTAATGTAAATGTTAAGCTTTGTGTTTAAAATGAACAAATGCTTTATCTTTTTTATTAATATTATTTCTGTACAGGTTAATCAAAGTGCACTATTAAATGTATTAAAATATTTTTGCGTCTGAAGTTATTCATATATATATATTCAAATGGATTTGGTTTAGTAGGAAAAAAAAGTCTGTTGTTTTGCTCTTCAAATCTCTCATAATCATCTCAGTCATTTGTTTACACGACAGTTTGTTCTGAGTGCTTACACCCTCACCCATCCAGAGCTCAGACTGCTCCCACAGTGCCTTTCCTTTAGTTCACATAAGTCCCTGACTGGGAGGCTGCGGGGTGGGCTGTGTGCAGGTAAGCATCCACTGGCATCGTAAAGGGTGATCTCACTCCTTGTCTTGTTTCTTACATAACAGTTACATAAATCAGAAGACAATGGAGTCGTTATACCACAGCTGGCCCTGTCCAGCAGAGTTAAGGGGAGGCAGTCATGCGGCAAAGACGGGGGATCTAATGATCAGAAAGGGGGCAGTGGACCCCTCATTTTTAATCTGTTGCTACAGTGTACAGCAGATGGAAAAGCACATAGTGTCACATGCTCTGCGTTGTGTTTGTTCACACTTGTCCAAACATTTGAATTATTATGATCTATAAATTTTGGCTGTGTATTTGCATAACTTGAAGACGGGGTACTTTCCACACATGTACAGTGTTTAGACAGAAACAAGTATGATCATGACTGTGAGAGCCCACAGCTAAGACAATGCATCAATCTTACTTTTCATCTGGTGGATAATAAAGACGTTCTTCATCCTAAAATACAATTTGAAATACTTCTGTGTAAGTCAGTCAAACCTACACACATGCTTTCTTAACTTCCCTCTTTCTGCTTTTCTAATCTACTACGTGACTGTGTGCTGACTTCAAATGCTGGTATGTTTTTGCATGCGCATGTGCATGTGTTTTTGCTGGGAACCCAAACATCTCGGAGATTATGCAGGGCTAGATAAGGCTGACCAAGAGTCAGCAGCAGGGCTGCATTCCTGCCCCTCCGTTTGAGAATCACGTGCACAATGTTTCCCACATTGATAAATGAATGCAAACGTGCAAGTGCATGCTTGTCTGTGTGTGCATTTTCTGATCCATTTTCAAAAAGACTAGACTCAGTTCAAAATTGCACAAACTAAATATTAGTGCTGAATAAATATGAGAGTTCCGCGTTATTTTATTTTTGTAAGACTTGACGTTGTTACCTCCGACAAGGAGATTATGTTTTTGTGAGTGTTAGCTCGTCAGTTTGTTTTGCTCACAACATAACTTGAAAAGTTACAAACGGATTTAAATGAATTTTTTATGATAGATCACAAATGCCACAAGGCCCAATTGATTAGATTCTGGAAGTGAGCTGGATCATTGTTTGGATTGAAAAGATTTTTAAATGATTCTTTACCATTGTGAGACCAAATTCAACATTTGTCATTGTAACAAATAACACTCAGAAAATCTAATAAAAAAAAAACACAGGACAACATCATAACAGATTCCATCAAACCACAAAGTTTGATGCAGATTTAGGCTATATTCCAGATACAGTGATCCACAATGCTTATACAGTACCTCCAGGAGCTGAGGACAAACAGCTACTGTAAAGTATAGAGCTATAGACATGCAACTGACACCAAATTGTAGTGGAAAGTCTGTGGTTTCAGTAATGTGCCCATGGATTTGACAGATCTTCAACATTTTGGAGGTATATTCTGAAGAAAACCATCACTATGGAAATATTATTTTTTGTGAAAAACTATTGAACTATTGACTATTGTATGTAATTCCAAATGCAAGTGGTAGGTTTTCAAGGTCAAAAAATCTAATAATGAGGATCAAATAAGGTTAGGAATAGTACTTTTGGATGCCATAACATTAAGGGGGAAATGAGCATAGGTTCAAATGATAATGGCAGGTTTTCTCTATGAAGAGAAACTGAGCTGCCTTGGTGGAGGTCTACGCTGTCTGAGTGCTTTCTCATTTATGAAGTTTTCCCTCTGGACCTGAAAAACTTCACTAGTGTTGACTGTGAATAATTAATATGGAGCTGAAATTGAAACAGATTAAATGAAGATATGTTGTCCAATGCTGACTCGGACAGGATGCCTGATGCAGGTACTGTGTTTGTACAAGTTCTCTTCTGTTTAAGCTTTGTCAAATCAGTCAACACCATAGATCTAACTTCCTTATAGAAGATTGATATTTTACTGCATCATATTGTGTGTCAAAGCCCTGTTTCCCTTTAGCTCTTGTACCAACATGATCAATGAGTCTTCCTGTCTTATCACAAGAAATCCCACAAACATACCAAGGATCTGACATGAGCTGTAGGTCACATAGCTCTGTGTGTTGAAGAATGCTCTGATGGATCACTTGTGGTATTGTTGTGGCAGGCAACAGAGATGGTGTGTCATCATAACACTATTTTCAGAGTCAACAAAGGAAAAAAGCACAACACAGAATTTAGTCACTCAGTGTTCCTTATCGTGCTTTATCATATCACAGTGTTATAGAAATTCCACAGACTGGAAGTAATGCTTAAGCACTGATTGTGAGGATTAAGCATCAGACTGATGGTTGGTTTGTACAAACAGATTTGTGGCTACAAGCAAACACCTACAGAGTTGTTTTTATGACCTAATCATTTGTGATCCAGATGTGTTGGGCGGTAATTCAACTCTGGTGTTGCTCACAGCCCAGGCATGTTGTGTGACTGTGAGAGAGACTGATGTACAGACACCAAAAGAAAGGTGTATTAGTGTCAATCAGGTTCCAGGTGAGCGTGCAGTCATTCATCTCAAAGTTTTCAAATTTCTTCATCTGTTGTTTCACATTCTGAGCTGAGAGCAAGTGCTATTTACAACAATAGCATCGGTATGTGTTGATATTGGTTCATCTGTATAGCACACTGGCAGCTGTAGTGAAATGTCTCTGGCATGACCCTTTAAATGATTCACAGTTCACCACTGCCCTCTAATGGTCATCTTAAGAATAGGATCTAATTTTTTTATTTTTGTTATTTTTTTTTTAACACCCCTTAAGCCCTTTTTGTGCAACCTGTGTATTTCTGGAATAATAAAAGCAGTACATACTAATTTCAATTATACAAACAGTTCAGCAAAATTGGTTAAGGCCCTTAACAAGGCACTCAAGTGATTTAGAATTACACAAACCATTCAGACTGCAATTCTGCTCGCCGAGTTGCCAGACAAGACACGGGTTAAAAAAAAAAAAAATTACACAAACCAAAACAACGATGCTGGCAATTCAAAATGATGCAACCTTCATCATATGTACCTCTACTTGTATTTCATTGTTGACAGTGTGACCACAATATGTTTCACGTTTCATCCAATCCACCTAATTTTACTTCTCAAATTTAGTTCTGTGGCACATACAAGAAAAAAGTCAAAACAGATTGAAACAGGGTTAAAAATTAACCAAATAATAATCACAATGATGATGATGATGATGATAATAATAATAATAAAACAGCTGAAGTAAAAAGGAAGCTATGTTTTCATCTGTGTTGGTTAGTTTGCTTGTTGGTTAACATGACCTAAAAAGTAATTTAGCGATTTCACTAAAACTTTCAGGAGATGTAAGAAATGGCACGGGGAACAATTTATAGATTTATTAGCATTGATCCAGTCAGTGATCTGGACTGGATCAAGGCTACTTTAAGGATTCTTCAACATTGCAAGATAGGGCTATTTTCAATATTTTGGCTTGTAACTCCACATAAAGACCAGAAAAATACAGCAGAATGTCATAATATGTTCTGCCGTAGTGGTGATCCCGAATGTGTCCAATGGGGGAAACTGAGCTGCTTTGGTTGAGGTCTACACTGTCTGAGTACTTTCTGAGTGAAAGCATGACTTGCTACTAATGTAGCAGGAAGACAATTAATCCTTTAGGTCAAGGATCATAAATTAGGATTTTAACCCTCCATGGTTTAAACAACTTTAAAATATTCCAGGAACATTTGACAGAATGGATCAAAACTTGACTCAGGCTCACTGTGGCAAACCTTTGTCAAGAATTGAATTACAGAGCCATAAAGGCCTTATGTTAACACGGTGGTGCAGTGGGTAGCACTCCTGCCTCACAGCTAGAAGGTCCTGGGTTCGATCCCAACACCAGGTGGTGGGGCCTTTCTGTGTGGAGTTTGCATGTTC